>JABCPV010000331.1:0-38142 GCA_016584345.1 Suillus ampliporus
CTTCAATGCATCTTGCACATATGCCATGGACCAATCGCCAGCAGGGTGGACAGCCCACACTAGCCTCAGGCTCACAACCAGCACCTGACGTTCAGGATGCTGACCATCACTCACGGCCACCCAGTCCCAGCCCTGAACCAATCCTTGTGCCCTTTGAGACCGAGCCTGATGACATGGGCCTATATCGTGTATACACCACCCGTCCTACACTCATTCCTGCAGACAGCACAACTCTTGACGCTGTGACTGACGTGCCTATGCTTGATTGTGGTCAGACAGGCAATCACTTGGGTCCACCTCTTACCAGGCTTGCATCTGCAGATGTTGGGACAGATGAACTGTTCAATGCTTTCACAAACCCATTGTGCGGGCTGTTGATGGCGTGGCAGTATTCTGGTACTAACATGAAGTCTGCTGCTGAGTTTGATCACCTTGGCACCTTCTTCGAGGATCCTCTCTTCTGCAGTAAAGATGTACATGGCATCAACCATGCATGTGAGTCGAAATTACTTGACAAATACTTGGATGACAAGTCCAATCCATTCTGGGAAGGGCATGGCTGGCAGCAGTCAACAGCCAGGATCCATCTACCGAAGGAGAAGCAGAAATGGGCGTCGGAAGAGGATGCTCCTGAGCTGGAGATACCTGGTGTATATCACTGCTCACTCATTGACATTATCACAGCTGTGTTTGAGGATGATGTCTCTCAGACCTTCCACATGACACCTTTTAGTCAATACTGGAAGGTCTCTGAGGAAAAGACAGTCTGAGTCTTCTTGGAGGCCCATAGCTCCCCTGCCATGCTTGATGCATATGCAGAGATCAATGTGTTGCCACGGGAAGCTGGCGATGATCTCGAACATGTTGTTGCTTCCCTCATGCTTTGGTCCAACCGCAACCCATCATATGAATTTCAGGGATGCTTCCATGTGGCCCTTCTACTTATTTTTCGGGAATCAATCCAAGTATACATGAGGAAAGCCAATGTCCGGTGCTTGTCATCACATTGCCTACATACCAATGGTACATTTTAGTATCTACTGTGCAATGTTCCAACTAAACGTCTTTAAACAGCTCCCTGATGATTTCCAAGAAAAATACTCAGACTTCTTCAGAGAACCCTCGACGGATGAGGTATACACTTACTGCAAGCGAGAGTTGATTTCATGCGATCTGGAAGCTCCTCCTTGATGGTAAATTTATGGATGCTTATGAGCATGGTATCATCATCAAATGTTCCGATGGTGTGACTCGCAGAGTCTTTCCTTGATTTTTCTCTTACTCAGCTGACTACCCAGAGAAGTACGTATTTCTTACCAATGCACGCTGTTTCTGACAACCCCACTCCAGAGTTCTACTTGCAAGTATCAAATCTTTAGGACAATGTCCCTGCCCTCGCTGTCTGGTGAAGAAGTGTGATGTTCCAAAGATGGGAACCCAACTCGACATGAGACGACAATATAAGCTGCAGCACGTCGATGATGATTCATGGTGCCAGGGAGTTGCCAAGGCACATAAACTCATATTTGAAAAGGGTGCTCCTGTCGCTGGAACCTGGGTGAACCAGATTCTGAATGACAAATCACTGGTATCTACTCATGTAAGGATTGACTACCTCATATGATCCTTAGGCTGACCCATTCCTAGAACGCATTTTCTGAGAAACTGGTCAAGTTCACCTTTAATTTGTTCAAGCTATTTGTTGTGGACCTCCTACATGAGTTCGAACTCAGAGTATGGAAGGCCATTTTCACTCATCTTATGCGCATCCTGCATGCGGCAGCAGGTGATTCTGTTCAATGACTTAATAAATGGTATGGGGCACGGACACTACAGTGGCTCAAAAAACTGTCCGCATGTTTGCACTACTTTTACTATTTACATTATTGTATATGAATGGACAGGTATATCCTAGACATGCCAGTAGAGTATTTTGTAGTACTCCTTCAGGGCATAATTTCGAGCCCTTACCCGTGGGAACCTATGGTAATATAATGGATCTATGAGCATTACAAAATGATGACTCATGCGGACAGTTTTTTGACCCTAGATTTAAATTCTATAAATTATTAGTTATGACACCATAAAGCCATGTCACTAATAAATAAATTATGAAGTGGTGTCATTATGACATTATTACACCTATTTCTAATTACATAATAAAGGGTGTCCCATATATCATAGTCATAATCACCATGAAAGTCATCTCCTCTGCTCCAAGGGATAATATCCTTTCTCTATCTACTGCTGGCCTCTCTACTCATCAAATAGTCTCTATAACTGGTGTATGCAAGTCTACTGTAGCTAAGCTCATCAAAGAATGTCACCTAGACAAGCAAAACTCCAGTGGAGGTTGTCCATCCAAACTCACCTCTACTGATAGGAGGGTCATTATCCAACATATCACTACAGCAAAGGCTAATAATACTGTCCAAGTCACTTATCATATCAATTCCATCATCACTACTCCGGTTTCTTTACAAACAGTAAGAAATGTCCTCAAGGAAGCCAATCTCAGGGCTGTAACAAAGAAGAAAAGCCTCTTCTTTCCATCACTTACAGGAAGAGAAGACTAGTGTTTGACCTAGGCCATCAACACTAGACTGTAGAGGACTGGAAGTGGGTATATGGTCAGATGAGACCAAAATCAATATAATTGGGTCAGATAGGAAGGTATATGTGTGGAAAAAGAAGGGGGGGACCTCTTACAGACAGGGAGATTAATGAAAGTCTCAATGTTGGAGGAGGTTCTCTAATGGTATGGGGCTGTATGGGGTGGAATGGTGTGGGAATTCTTGCAGAAGTTGAGGGGAGGATGGATGCTGAGTAGTGTATAAACATTCTCAACCACCACTTGCTGCCTAGCATGGCAGAATTAGAAATTGATGAAGAAGATATAATTTTTCAACAGGATAATGATCCCAAGCATACATCCAGGAGAGCCAGAGAATGGTTTGAAGAGCACAATATTCATCTCCTTGACTGGCCAGCACAATTCCCTAATATTAATATCATTGAACATCTACCAGGAGTACTCAAGAAGAGGCTTTTAGCTTATGACCACCCTCCTAAGGGGTATGGGAGTTATAGGAGAGAGTCACAGTGGAGTTGGGAAATATTACAGCAGAGGACTATCAGAAATTGATTGAAAGTGTGCCTAGAAGGATAGAGGCAGTAATTAAAGCCAAGGGAGGTCACACAAAATACCAGAACACTTGAGTATCTGTGTAAAATACTTGGGTCAAAAAACTGTCCACATGAGTCATCATTTTGTAATGCTCATATATCCACCATATTACAATGGATTCCCACGGGTAAGGGCTCGACATAATGCCCTGAGGGAGTACTACAAAATACCCTACTGGCATGTCCTGGATATACCTGTCCATTCATATACAATAATGTAAATAGTGAAAATAGTGCAAACATGCAGACAGTTTTTTGAGCCACTGTATGTCTGTTAGTAAACTGACACGACAATACAGCTATCAGTTGGTTCCTACATTTGGTTGGGGCACCATTCAGCATTTCAACAAGAATGCTTCAGCTATGAAACGCCTCGCAGCAAGAGATTTCGAAGACCTTCTACAGTGTGCTCTTCCAGTATTTGAGAGCCTTTTGCCCAACGACAACGAGACCATCCTTGACCTTCTCTTTGACTTGGCTGTTGTTAAGGCCATGCTCAAGGGAGGACTAGATCCGAGGGGCTTGGCTTCAGCTCATGCGCTGCGCCCCTTACCCAAGTACGTGCCCCTAATTTCTGGGGGTCCGGTAGTACTAAGTCCAGTCGTATGTAACCTGGTAGTGCTGTAGATATCAATCAAAGAGTTAGACTGCTTAAGGCCGGAGCCGGTAGCAGAAAGGAACAGAAGTAGACTACCCGAAGGTAGAGCCGGTAACAGAAGTAGACTTAGGGGTCTACCCTAGTCTAGTGTCAGAGAGTTGATGAGAGTTGGAGAACTCAAGTCTGGAGAGACAGGAATGAGCAGGACTATGTATAATATTCGAACTGAGGTATTTACAACAAGGTACAGGAGTTTATATACTATAGGTAAACTAACTGATCAGTAATCCGGAGTACAGAGGCAGTGAGGAAAGCATATGGTGAGTATATTAGTAAGTCCGAGCGGATCAAGTAAAGTAAGATGGATCATAAGGAAATGAACTCGGAGATGAAACAGGTACCGGATATCAATAAGCAGGCGGATATCTATAGAAGCCAGAGGGCCGGAAGTAAGGGGGATTCTTAATCAGGGTTAGGTCCAGTGGAGCAGACCTATCCAGAGTTCAGGTTCGGCGGTCCAGAAGAAGCGCGCTGCTGAAAGGAGTTTGTGGGTGTCAGAGATATGGGACATGACAGCTGTGTGGCATGCATATGCAAAGCTTCATTTGCATACCGATGATACCTTGGCTTTTTTTGACATGGCAACTGTTGTTCTCAGTAAATCAGTTCGCAAATTCCTCAAAACAACATGTATGGTCTACCACACCAACGAGCTCCCTTAAGAATATGCTGCTTGTGGACGACAAAAGGCTGCATTGGCAAGTCGGCAGACTGTTAAGGAAGGGAAGCAAAAAGCTATGGATGAGTCAGAGGCAGTGACTGGACTGAAGCTGAAGAGGCTTAACCTCGAGACCTACAAGTATCATGCACTCAGGGACTATCCCAACACCATCCGACAGATGGGAACCACTGATAATTTGAGTACACAAACAGTGCGATTTTTTTTATCTGAGGCATTGCATGCTCATACGCACCCTAGGGTGAATTGGAACATCACAGGATTAAACGCTGGACCCACGAACTCCAAAAAACAAGAAAACCATGCTCAAAAGCATGGTTCGTCAAGAGGCCCGACACCGACTGATGAAGAAGATCCTGAAACGACACGAGCAACTTCAAGCTGCTGGTCATGGTAGAAGGAAACGTCAGTGCACTTCACCGTCCGACCATTACCATATCTCAAAGTACTCGAAGGCATCATATGATCTCACTGCATGGCTGAGTGAGCTTGAAGATGATCCTGCCAAGGAGGTATGTCGTATTTTTACTCTAACTCGCTATTACTTATCTACCGTGGTTCAGAATTTTATTCCACAACTGAAAGACCACTTCATAGCCTGCCTTCGAGGGATTGAATACTCGGGCGACGAGCACAAGTTCACTGACGAAGATTGGGGGCAGGTTCTATTCGCCAACAACCATGGTGTGCTACGGGTGAACTACACTACATACAACCTTCAGAGGGAACAAGACTCCATCAACCCTTGAACACGTGCCGACATCATGGTTCTGTCACACAAAGATGACGATGAACGCCATCCATATTGGTATGTGTGTGTCGTCCGAATTTTTCACCTAGATGTCTGGTATCATGGTGGTGAGAATGCGGTGAGATTAGCACCACTGCACATGCACGTCCTCTTCATACGCTGGTTTGGGCGCAATGTCACATTCAATGGTGGCTGGTCTGCAAAATGCTTGCATCGACTCGGATTCTTTCCAGGCAATGACCCGGCATGTTTTGGATTCCTTGACCCAGATCAAGTAATCCATGGGGTGCATCTTATTCCTGCATTTGCCCATGACCGAACTGATCATTACATGGGACCCTCATTTGTCTGTCGTGAAGAGGATGGTAACAAAGACTGGCGGTATTTCTACGTCAATATGTATGTCCTATTTTACTTTTATTCCACTCACAGTTCTAACTATTGTTGCAGGTTCGTAGACCGAGATATGTTCATACGATTTCGTGGTGGAGGCATCGGCCATAAAGTCACTCGGGAATGGGACAATTTCTTGCAGAGTGACGGGGCTCCAGTAAATGTCGCTGGTTTCGATGACAAGGATTCAGATATTGATATGGATGCTGACGAGGATGTGGAGGAAGATGACGAGGACTTAGACGATGGTGAGGGCGATGGCAAGAATGACAAAGTCTGCGGTGTTGACGACGGTGAGAAGGAAGAGGAAGAGGACCCAGATCAGGTGGAGGCTGATTCGGACGAAGAACTTGACGATGATGTTCTCGCACGAGAAGGTTATGGTGCACTTTAATTACATTGTGATATACTACACATGGTATAGCTAAGGTAATATCAGTTGCATATCATGTAGATACCCTCATAGCAGAGTGAGGTGTTCATTGTCTATTTGCTGTCAGGTGTCTAGTTATATTAGCATGACGTAGTACTCGCGATTGCTGACGTGGCACGTCAGAGAAGCGTTGTGGCGCGGCGGCAACCCAAATCAGGTAATGTCTGAGTTTTGAACTTTTGGTGATGTTGTTGAACACCGGTAATTTCCGAGCGAGATTCCAATTCACATTCACCAGCTTGCACTTTCTTGTCTCATTTCGTATTCGACCTGTTATACTCTCGTGAACCGTTGCCTTTGTTTCCACGACGCTCCCGGTCATTTTCCCCAATGAGCATCACCTCAATCGGACTCGTGTAGAATGGATTGGCTTTTCTGTGCTCGTTTCCAGTGTGGTTTGTATTGTTTACGCTATGAAATACAGTAGGTTATACATTTTACACTGTGCTAAATGTCTAGTATGAGTGATAAAGCGAAGAACAACCCCAATAAGAGTGGGACGCTCCGCAGAGACTCGTATGATCCTCTCCCGCTGGCATCTGTGTCATATTTTTAGTCTCAGCGCTCAGTGCAATCAGGACCAGCGTCTATCCAGCATCAGTGACAGAACCAAGTCCTACTCCCCTTCTTGTCCCACCATCCTCGATCCTCCACGTCGCTTGTCACTTGTTTCATCACGCCATCAGCCCAGTAGCTTGGAAGGCCAGTATGTCAGACTTGAAGGTGGGTCACTTCATACGACCTAGGGATCCGTTTCATGGTCTTCACGCTCTTTCCACAGTCATTAGTGGAAATAATCTTCAAGTTTCTTCTGGGCGTATGCCCGCGGGCATTTACATATCCATCAATGTCCACTCGAGGAGACGCTGGAAGTTAGCTGTCAGTGCTATCATCCGACAGTTCTGTTGCTTGGGGCGATACCGTGACCCCGCAAAGCCTTCTACAGGGACTCGATTCCAGTACTCATTACCAGCTTGCAGATAAACAGATGCGTCACCTGGATTATTGTCATACCGCTGTCGGCGATGAGGAGACGCCCGACGAAGTCATTCACCTCGCAGCTGGTCTCTTTCGGCGGTCAATGACGCTGTCGCAAAGCACGTCGTTGAAGCTTTTTATGAGAATATGTTTAAGAAGAATGGTGTCGTTGACTGTACAAGGGCAGCCCCGGCACTCAACTATGCTACAGGCGCCGTGAAGAAGGAAGTACCGCTCGAGTAGAGAATTGTTTTCATTCATATCGTGTTGCTTTCATCTAGTACAGTTCAAGTTGCAAGGTGGTATCCCTGGCTAGTCTAATTTTTGGAGCTGTTCTATCACTCTCGCGTTGTTTACCACTGGCACATCAATCATGACATCCCAGGCTATGTTAGACGGTACGTTTGTAGACTAGCGGGCGAGTCTAAGCCAAGAAGAAAGAAATACAACTATGTCGACGGTTGATTTCCATCAAGAAGCATTAGTGCAGAGGCCAAGAGTTCGGAGGTATAGTGGGTAGCCCTGGTAGCGCATTGAGCTAAGATCATCTATTGATGCTTGTCAATTCCGAAGGAAGAGGACTATAATAAAAAATTGGAAGTGTTTCGAGCGACATTGCGTGATATTTCAAGGTCATTATGACGACGTTTTGACAGAGATTAGTATTTGTGGTTGTGCCGCGTCACATGCGCCACGTCATTTCACCTGGCCTCCATATAACCTAGCATGTGTTGTCAACCGAAGATAACCCGACAGACAATACACGATGAGATGTTTCTTTTTTAAAAAAAAAATCTCGCAGATAATGGTCTAGTGTTCCCTAGGCCAACTTAGCATCTACGACGAAGGCGCTGCGAGAACAGCAAGAGGAATGGACACATTCCTGGTGGACCTGGATGTATTTCCATGAGCTGTGTGCCACAGCTCGCGGTGCATGCGTGTCACCAATATCGAATGCATCACGACCTGTAATCTACGGGACGTTCAGTTAATATTCATGTTCCGTCAAATAGAACACCCCGTACTGTGCTGCCACGTCTCCATACGATCCCTGAGACCATGATCAGTTTGACGTCATAATCGTAATGTTATGAATACACACAGGAAGAAAAAAAATGGCCAGCGAGGCCGCCAAGGAAAAGA
Organism: Suillus ampliporus; assembly: GCA_016584345.1. Classification (NCBI taxonomy): domain Eukaryota; kingdom Fungi; phylum Basidiomycota; class Agaricomycetes; order Boletales; family Suillaceae; genus Suillus; species Suillus ampliporus. The sequence goes on from JABCPV010000331.1 coordinate 8,222, forward strand.
CTGGTCCGCCATATATTATCGATGGCGGTTTGTGACGGATGATGTTTCACTCACGCAGCCCACAGGCAAAATAGGACACATTATGTCTGATCAGGATTCGAACAAGAGGCGAATCGTCCCCAATTTCTCTGTAAAGTTTCCACGAGTGATATAACGTGAAGCTGAGGATCTCTATGAAATATTTATTAACAGGACAATGAGAAACTACCGTGAAACCCACCTAGCTCTCCGATGACAAGTATCATATAACCCACGATGAGAATGCGACCATCCTTGTTGATGTAGCAACTCGTAGCTTGGGTAATAGGTGACGGCAGGCCTACATCACACCCCAGTTAACCACCAAGTTAACGAGCAGGAGGAGACCCACCTATAGCAGAAGCGTTGAACAATGCCATCGTCACCAACATTGGGATCAAGAAGAGCTACACACCACCGGCAGACTATTGACGAAATGTCATATTGAAACGGCTGACTTACCACATAGTTGCAAAACGCTATTATTAACGTCCTGCGTCCGCGACCCAAAAACATACAAAGCCTCAGGATAAAGAGTGCTGCAGTATGGGGCAATGAAATCGCAGTAATGATAGAATAACAAATACCACTCACGTTCCGCACACCACACTACGATTGCACCGATATCTGATAAGGGTATCAGTCTAAAAATTACTCGTTTTCCATGCAGTATTAGCTCACATCCGACGAGCGAATGGTAAGTCATGCAGGACTGAGATTTTGGTATTGAGCTTGGCTCGTAACATCTATGGAAGCAATGTACCTTGACGGAAAGCCCGGGTTGTACAATTCCTGAAAACGGTTGTGGTTCCGTCGCGTAAAAAACGTATTTCTGGACGTACGAAATCCATTGATAAAGATCATTGCGAATGGCAAGTACCGACAGATGACATAGAGCAGTGTGGGAATTTTCCATCGAGCATTGAGCATGAACTCGACCTTTTTATGTCACTAGTCAGGCTATGGCCCAAGTCGTTGGCAGGAGAAGAGCCCACCTCTTCATCGAACGTGAGCGCGAAGTCGTAAACCTAATGAAGATATAATCAACTTCCTGGTCAACTTGACGGGCACCTCGGTACCTACGCAAAGACCTGCTATGGCAACTAAGGCAGAAGTTCAGCATAGCATATCGCGGTTGTATGCGACCATCGGTACGCACAGAAAGTATACTATAAACCATGAACAATCAGTTTGTTGAGTGATCATAGCATCGATTCAGATCATCACTTACATCGGCGCGCTGGAGTGTGAACCCGATACTGATATCAGCCTGGTCAATCAACAGGACCATGATAGCGGACGAACAGACTAGCACGTCTCGTACGGATAAACATTATAAGGCCAGGTGACTGCCACGTAGGCCACACGCCGTGAGCCTTCATCACAACGAGTCCTATAAGGCCTGCATCTATGATGGACTACGGACCGGCGTTGCACTATGGACCAATCATCGGAAAAATTGCTGGCGGCCTGAAAGTTTAAACAGAACTTCTATGTAGCGATACATCATCCAGTCCTTACTAGCACGGGGGCATGTATGGCGTTCTATCTGCACATTCATTATTTGCGCGTTTCGTCGATCAAGAGCTGGCACGTTTTCTTGGGAAGGACTGAAAGGGTTAGTTGGAGGCCACAAGAGGATACAGGAGGCCACAAGAGGGGGCATAAAATTTGGGTGGGTTGCGAGAGGTCACAAGAGGGTAAGGGCAGGCATACTTTTCTACAAATTCTCCCTCGTTGCGAATGATCTAGACATCACCTGCGATGGGGATGATGGCGTGTAAGTTGATGTTCGTGTGCATGTGGGATCTGTACCCTATCGGGGGCGGAGATCAAGAAGAGGACTGGTGTTACTCTGGCACGCGTGGGGAGGGAGGGAAACGTGCACGGAGTCTCCGTGACGGAGAGGATGGGCCACGGTTGGGGGTTCGAGATTGTTCGAACTTCGAGAGCGACGGAAATCATTTTTGCTGAAAGGATATGGCGCTGAATCAGTTCAAATATTAGGGACGCTCAAAGTTCGGGGGCGCACACGTCGCCCACGCCCACCGCCCACGCCTATGACCCCCCCGTGCAACAACACCATCCCGTTTTGTACACATCCGTATTATATAATACAATGCTAATGCAGTGTGAAGTCAAAAGCCTGTACAATAAACATATCACAGATGCGGCTCGTCACTCGCGCTGTTATTCGACCGTTTTTTGCGCTGTTATTCGACCATTTTCGCGCTATTATTTGTACTGCAGGGAATGTATTGTATTTTGCGGTAGCTACAAGCAAACATGATGTATACTATTCTTGCATGATATGTGTTAAAAGAGTGAGAGCTAAGGTAGCGCGAGCCTACAGGAACGACAATAAGTATCGTGTACAGTACAATGTGAATGGTATGCGCACCTCAGTCAACTGTAAGAGAGACTGAGGTGCGAGGACAGCATTTGCCCATCTTAAATAGCGAAGAGGAAAATGTCAGTAACTAGGGTGAGTGACATGCGATGACAGTTAGTAGATATATGAGAGTGGAACTGTTTGATATATGTAGGTGAAACCGGTTCGGGTGCTCTGACGGATCACCTCCCAACAATATGAACTGCTCACAACAAATGTAACAAAGTGCTGCATCATGTTGCAACAATTTAAACCATCCTCGCATGACGGCGCATGATTGTCGTCGATTTTGGTATCGCAAAGATGTACTGGAATGCTGCAACCGAAACACATATACCATTTCGCCGGGGCCAACCTCTCACAGGCACTCCTGCCTTTGCTTTGGTCAACAACCACTTGGGCTTGGAGCCAGGTCATCGTGATGACCTCGAGTCATTTTCATATATGCTGATCTATTTCTTGCTTGGCTCCCTTCCATGGCTAACTAGCAACCATGAGAAGCTCTCCACCTCTGACATACTCGAGTGTAAAGTGGACACCACCATTGCAGATTTATGTGATGGTATCCCTTCTGAATTTGCAAACCTTCTTGTCTACTCACGGTCTCTTTCGTTTTCAGAAGATCCTGACTATGATTATCTTTGCTCATTGCTTCGCGGACTTCGCACCACAGAAATTGGCTTGCTGGATTTCATCCAGCCCAATGACGCTGTTATACATTCTCCAACCTCCAACATTCACTCGGTGGCTGAGGCGGTGTTGCTGTGCCTGCCAAAACCAACACCTGTTCATAAATCAACTCGTGTGTGAGTACATGATTTTTTAATCTTCACACACTCATGATTCATGAACCTAGTTTACGTCCTCGCAATGGCCCCCTACTGCCTTCAAGTACTTCTACCCCGCGTTAGAAAAAGAAACTCGTTGCATAGTATGATGGATGTATATATTTTGATTTGTTTCTGAAACTATCAAGAAACGCTGGATACTGTCAGATTGCCAACATGGAGGGTTCAACAAGATTTGCATATGGTGACTGGTTAAGACTCGTAGTGGCTTTCATTCCTAGGCATTATTTGTAGATTTGTAGATGAGCTCAGTGGAGCATGCACAATATTATTAGACAACCGAAATTGTTTGTATATGATATTAATATGATATCATGTAATATGTACATCCTGACTCCTGACTCCTCTCTGAGTGACTCCCACGTGTCTCTTATCTTCCAACTTGCTGCCAACTTGCTGCAGGCTCCGAATCGTCACATCTCTGATCATTATTGGATTCAATCTCGAGCCTCATGATCACAGCTCCGGCAACAACTCAGCCTATGCTTTTCTACTCACAGACTCATCGATGGATCCCCTACCTAACATTCAAGACTATGGCATGCAGCACAGCCTAGGGACCTTTCACTTGTGATGCTGTCGAAGACAGCTGATATTATGTACCAGCGTACGTTCCATTGTCCTGTTTGTGTATTTCTGTTAATGCTATAGTGATCAGACCCTGCAATCCTAAATATCCTGGCGAGCCTCAAGTCCAGGTGTAACTGGTTTTCCCCCACCATGCACATTGGGATTTTCCTGGGTCTCCCCAGGTTGAAGTTTTATATATATATATATACAGGTGATTCGCTTGTTGTATCTACAGCTCTATCATCACTAATATGAACAACCGTCGCGGCAAAAATCGAAAAAATGCCAATGCTACCCAGGCTGACGCCCCAGCTGCTGCTCCCAATCCCACCACTACCGCTGCTGCAGCAGCAACCATCAATACTACTGCAGCAACTTCCACTGCCCTCCGATGCCCTCAACGAGAGTGTCAGCATCCTCAAAGATATCAAGATGGTGATGCTGAATTCTTCAACATCAATGAAATCAGCGCCAATGATGAGGAGGATGGTGCTCCCATAATAGTTGCACCTAATCCAGCCCCTAGCCCACTTCAGACAGGTGTCGGTGCCCTCAACTCTACTCCAATCAGTCCCTTGGCCACCGCCCCAACTAATCCCTTGGCAACCGCCCCAACCAATTCCTTGGCAACTGCCCCAACCAATCCCTTTGCCACAACCTTAGTGAATCCCTTTGCTACAACTCCATCCAATCCTTTGGCCACCCATGACGGGAAAAGAAAATGAAAGGGCATGGCAGTTGTCAACATCCCCCACTTCTATAGGACAGAGACATCACTTAAACGTACCTGTATCCCCTGCGAGTAAGTGTCATGTCTGGGAGTGTTTTGTCAATCTCACTCCTCCAACAGGGATATACATAAAAAAGACCCTTCATGGAAAATCCAGATGTACGCTGCTAGTTCAACCACGGGCACTCTTCACACCCACGTGTATGTCTATCACATGGACCTTTACCTAGCAGAATGTGAGTGCCAGGGCCCAGTGGCCTGGCCAATTTTGATCAACGAGGTGCAATCCCGACTCGACTCGGGCTGGACCATCTCGCAGATGCGTGAAAGGCTCAGCCAGGACCCAGATTGTACAATTGAGACACTCAGTGTTCCCCCCAATCCCGTATGCAACAATTCGCTGCCTGCACAGTCAGAAGCTGTTTTGCCAGACTTTTCAGTCAACGAGATGCACCGACATATCGTTAGATTCATCATAGCTGACAACCAGGTGAGTAGTATCTATTTTCCATGGAACATTATTAATGGTCATCTCCAGCCAATTAATGTTGTCGAGTGTCTGGAGTTTCGCTGGCTGCTCCATCTCATGCGTCAAGATCTAAAGGAGTCGGATATTCCTCGCCGCACGAAATTTTGCTCACTGATCATAGATGCATGGCGTGACTACTTCCCGGTCATGAAATGTGACCTTGCAGTAAGTGTTTTGCTACTGATAACACAGTGTCTTATGTCCTATAGAAAGCCCAAGGAAAAATCTCGTTCACGTCTGACCTCTGGTCAGATCCTAAGCTCCGCCCCTTCCTCGCACTTACTGCCCATTGGCTTGCAAGGGAAAATGCCAATTCAGTACTCATCTTGAAGGGTGCTCTAATCGCTTTTCATTACATACCGGGTAGTCATACAGGGAAGGCACTTGGGTCAACAATCTTCAATCTGATCAAGCGTGCCGGTGTGACACATAATGTCGGTGTTTATTTATGCTGTTTGACATGCTCTGACTCGGTTTAGATGGGACACATGACGCTTGACAACGCTTCCAATAACCAGACTGCAATGGAAGAACTTATCACCAATTGCTGCGACAAGGGATCGAATTTGACGCTGTTGATTGCAGGGTCCCATGCTTTCCACACATAATCAATATATGTGTGCAGCACATCATGGACGAGCATTCTACTGTGGACCTTTCAGATGTCGCCGGTCCTTTCATAGTTGGCAACATCTCTTTTGACAAGGCAGTGTATATCATGGCTCTGTGAGGTGACATTATCTGTCGGGCCAGGGCCGTTGTGCGTGTGATCCGCGTGTCAAACAAACGACGTGATAACTTCAGAGACGTCATTCGCTTGGGCAATGATGCGAAGATTTTCCGAAATGACAACTATGAGGAAATAGTGCTCCCGGTTGTTGAACTGCTGTGCGATGAGCCCACACGTTGGGACTCGACTTACATCATGCTTAATTGCTTAAGAACACTTCGGCAGGTAAGGCCTCATTTCATAATCCTTGGCATTAGCTAAACAGCAGCCCAGACTGTTGACGACTTCCTTGATGATAACGATCAAAGGGCTATATCCCATCTGAAGTTAGAGCCAGTAGAATGGCAAATTTTGCAAGATCTTGAGGTGGTCCTAGAGGTCGGCCTTAATTTGTCCGAAATTGAGATGTACTTACCATTTTATATTAGGCACCACATGCTGTCCAGCAAAGCATGTCCAGTGAAAGCACTCCTGTGCTAAGTTGTGCCATTCCAGCTTTCAAGAGGTTGGTCAAAAAGTGGAAGGACTTGGTGCAGCGCTTTGCGCACTTGGCACCTTTTGTTGCCATCGGTTTAACTTGGACTGATAAATACCATGACCGGATGAGCCACATGGGAGCATATGGAGTCGCTATGTGTCAGTCCCACGCGTTTCTTTTAATCAAGGCTGATTCTCATGTGTTTTTGTACAGTCGTTGATCCTGCGATTCGTATGTCATGGATGAATGATAATTGGGACATGGTCCGAGTCAACAAGGCTAGGGATTATATTCTCGAACTGGTGTGTTTATTAACCCTCGTAAAAGTGCAACTTTTATCTGATATGCTGTAGATGCGGAAGAAAAGAGTGAGAGATACCTCTGACTCCGCACTCTCTCTACCCTTGGAACAGTCAGATCACCAGACACGCGCTGCTGCAACACTAGGCTCGACGATCTATGGACTTTCTGACATAGATATACTGCCGCATAACGAGGGTGGCACCCAAACGGTAGAACAGGAATTTAGCTCTTACAGCACGGCTGTCCGCAGCCCACGGGGAACAAATTTACTTGCGTTTTGGACGGTAAGAACCCTATGTCTCAATTACATTTCGCTCATCATGATGTGTCGACTAGACCACACAGCCCATATTTCCAACCATTTATTCAATCGCAATGGACTATCTTCCCATACAGGCCTCTGCTGTTCCCTGCGAACACATTTTTTCATCCAGCAGTGAGACATACACAAAGAGAAGAAATCACATCAGCCCGCCTCTGATGGAGGCCTTACAAATGGTCAAGTTTTTGCTGAAGAAAGAGCGACTTAACTTCACTGAAGGTTGGCAAGCCTCACAGAAGGACATGGAGTATGACTTGATGTGCACCCTAAGCTCTGGTGATTCTTCACCATCTGGCTCCGGTGATCTTTTGACCTCTGCCATTGGTGGATTCACTCCCAAGACTCCAGAATATGAGGCCCTTCTCAGAATCATCACAGAGCAAGAATGTGATGATGTTCTGGATGTTCCTGTTGCTGTATGATCATTGACGCTTGCTTTTTCACTCTATTCTTGCTCATGTTTGCTTCTCGTCTACTACTACCCATACCTGTCCTAGTGTCTTGCTCCTCCTCGTTCTGTTTTTCTAGACTAGCTTTAATTGTTGACTCATTTTTCCTCGTGATTCTCAAACGTGTCTTTCTAACTGGGCAACCAACATCCGGCACCTCTCGGGAGGAGTCTACTTTGGCGTGTTGAGTCTCCAACATTGTTCAAGTGTGTACATTATACGCTGTATTTTCATATTCTTTACGTGAGTTTTGACCACTTGTCTTGACCTGTATGCGATGCTGACGATGAGCGACAGAAAGCAATTTTTCTCAAGATGCTCATCAACAGAGCCATCATTCTTAAGGTTACGAGGATCAGCATCAGTCATTTCTAAGTTGTGTGCTTAGTGTCATTCTAATGGACAAGCTTGATCAGCTCATTGTGATTGCTGTTGAGTGGAACCTCCAGCTGTGGTGCCATCATGAATGTATCGTATGTTTCACAAGTTCATCTCTGACATTGGTCTGTTCTTTTCTCTGCTGTCAGCATGTTTTTCATTGTCGCGATTGAGTCCAACCTCAGTCTCAATTCCAGTGAGTTTTCTAAGTTGTGTGCCTAGTGTCATTTTAACGGACAAGCTTGATCAGCTCATTGTGATCGCTGTTGGGTGGAACCTCCGGCCGTGGTGCCATCATGAATGTATAGTACGTTTCACAAGTTCATCTCTGACATCAGTCTGTTCTTTTCTCCGCTGTCAGCACGTTTTTCATTGTCGCAATCAAGTCCAACCTCAGTCTCAATTCCAGTGAGTCAATGATACTGCAAATGTGTCCTTCTCATGCAGCTCATACAGATCAGATTCAGTAACATCGCTGCAGTCTGTTGTAGACTCGGAAGCGCAATTTTTCGACCAAGGACTGGATGATTTGGCAGGGAAGGAATATATTCTGGAGTCTGGAGTTGTTGTACACGCTATCACGTTCTCTATCCCACTATCGCGTTCTCTATTCCCGCTATCTCGTTCTCCCGCTGACTTCACCTTCTCACCTCAGGCCTAAATCCCACCATCCTCACGAATCTACTTCGCCACTTTGATGGCCAATCCAGCACATAAACCGTCTCCGCTCCCCTCTGTGCCTGCGCCTGTGGGGTGCACTGCAACTTCTTCAGCTCCTTCGCTGCTGCCGTGATCTTTCGCGCATGATCGAGGCTACAATTGTGCTGATTCCAAGGGACTCAGTGCATAATCAGACCTCGGCATCGGATCACTTACATCATTCTGTGGACCCATTGCAAGTAAGTGAGTTTGTATGACGACAAGTATTTGGACTCTAACTTTTTGCTGTGTGATCGATAACCAGCGGTGTCAATTGGCGCTGAACAGGTATTTAAAAATAATCTATTGGTTATATTTATAAAACATCTAAATATAACGGCTGCCAGCTGGCTTGACCTGCAAGCCATGGCTAAATTGGCTGAGCCGAGCCCTTGAGTATGTAAGCTGTTCATTTGTAACGGCTTGGCCAGCCACATTTTAATTTCGGCTGCAGCCAGGCTTGAAGCCGGAGCCGCGGCAACACTACTCCGAAGACAAAAGTGAAACTGGCAGCTTATCAAGTGATGACGGATCCATCAACATGTCCGTCTCTTCGATATTGTCAGATGTATCATGGAGCTCTCTTGTGTCAGGTAGCACCATGAGCTCAAGCACTTACTCACTCGGGACATCCCATCTCCCATCCGATGGGCCAGAGATGGCCACTCCAGCTTTTACGGAGTTTATAAATGCAGTCCATGCTTTGCACGATGAAGCATTGAAGAGCCGTGTTCTCAATGCCAGACCCAAGCTTAGCCGTGCCCCACAGCTACACCTGCTACCAGAGTGGGAAATACATGCTCCTGAAAAGTTTCGCTGAAAGCTTCGTGTCCTGCCTGTTGTGTTCGATAATCTCGTCAACCGTCTCGAGCAACATCCGATTTTCTATAACAATTCAAATAATCCACAGCTCCCAATCCCAATCCAGCTCGCGATTTTTCTCAATGGGATAGGACACTATGGTAATGCTGCAATGACAGAGGATTTAGCAGAATGGGCAGGACTATCAATTGGAACTGTGTACGATTGCTTTAAACGAGTCATGATCGCTATCTTGAAGCACCACGATGACGCCATTCACTTTGATCTGCTCAATTGAGAAGATTGGGAGGAATGAAAAAGGTCGCAGGAGTTGGTTGAGAAGAAAACACGCAGGGAATGGTGTGGCGGCTTCCTATGTGTCGACAGCACCCCGTTCAATTTGTATCAGAAGCCTGGGTGGCATGGGGAGGGATTTTTTGACAAAAATTCAAACTACTCACTTGCAGCTCAGGTACATTGACTTTTCGGTTTCATTAACGGTGTGCTAATACTTTTCAAGGTTGTAATTTTACCTCACAATCTCCGTATCGTTGATTATGTGATTGGCGTACCTGGTAGCCTTCACGATTCAAACATTTTTGGGCGCACGAGGGTTGCACGGAAGCCAGATGAATTTTTTGGTGCAGGCCAGTGGCTATGGGCGGACTCTGCATATGCAGCACAAACGTGGTGTGTCATGCCATTCAAATGGCCACCGGGGGAAAATTTGACAAGAGATCAGAAGACCTTCAACTACAACCTTTCAAAAGTAAGCATGCACGGTGCAAATTAAAACAAGGCTTACCTAGTTATAGGTCTGTGTTTGCTCTGAGCACTTTTTCGGCTCACTCAAGGGCAGGTTCCAGAGCCTGCGGGAGCTTCGATTTTCGATCCAAGGCAAGAAAGAATTGGATTATGCAAACATGTGGATTCGCTGCTGCCTAATCTTGCATAATATGATCATCGAGATTGAGGAGAACCTTGGCATTGCAGGTTCCGGTCAAGACTTCTACAAGGAACTGACTGGGCAAGACATGAACGAGGACAATGCAGACCAGGACAATGCAGATGAAGAGGATGGACATGGTGATGAGAGTTACATCGGCACAGCGGGACAAGATTTTCGTAACACTTTGATGGCACGATTGCTTCGTGCCCTAGCTCAGTAGACATCCATAGCGAAATTCATGTATACACAATCTACTCGAACAACAGCTATACATCAATGACAAAATGACAAAGAGAACATGTGAAGTAACAGACCGACCACGACGATATGCAATAAGTGATGAACACAAAGACAAAGATGTCATAATACTCAAATCGTCGGATCCATGCCCCGCTCTATTGCAATCCACCGAATCCTTGCCTCCTCTTCATCTCGATGTGCATGGGCAAGCTCGAGCTTTGTCTGCTCCAGTTGGTGGCCCATGAGGTCACATTTGTGCATAAAGTCTTGCTCAGCAAGACACATGCTGTGCTCGCGTTCACTTTGAGCATTGTGTACTTTAAGGTCCTTAGACCAAATATTGTAGTCCATCTTCATTCGCTTAATGTGGTCATGCTCAGCACGATCATCGCGTTTTTCACTGATTGACTGGATCAGTGCTTGTGCTGTATCGGAGAGCTGCTCGGTGGAAATGGAAGTTTGATTGTCGTTGGTGCGTTTGCGTGATGGGGGACGAGTGACCGGGGGTGATTGGGGTGACCCACTACGAGTGGATGCTCCAGAGAGTTCCATAACTTGGGATGCTGAACGTCCTTGAACAGGAGAACTTGGTTTATGAGAGTCAATACGGAGGCCCTGCATTGCATGACGAGCACTGATATCAGAGTCATCAGAGTCCTGCAGTGTGGCATCATGGCTAGGAGCAAATCGTGCGAGATTGGAGAAGAATGATGGATAGTTATCGGACTGAATATCGCTGTCTTCAGGTGCCAGAGGTTCGGGAGAGTTCAGCGATATGACATTTTCATCAGAAGGACGTGTCGAGATTGGAGTGACAGGAGGGTGAAGATGTTGGAAGGAAGGGAGTGTGAAAGGGGTCGATGCACGAGTCAAAACAGGAGCCAACAATGAAGAGCGGGAGGACGACGGTTGCTGCGCATGGAAGAACCGGTCCACCAGTGCCATTGTATCGGCTGCAGCAACATCACCGACAGAATCAACATCATCTTGGCCAATATCAGTGCTGTCCACATCCATAATTTCCCTGTCTTCAAGAAGATCGTCCTCTCCATCAAGCTCGTTTTCACCAGGGATCTGTACATCCTTGCTGCCAGATGCATTGAAGTATTGTAGTGCACTGGATTCAAAGTCTTGCCCAGGGTCCGCAGAGGACGACACAGTGTTTGGATGCCTTCACCTGTTGTCCGAAGTCAACGAGCCAGCTCTTTGTATTTCTTTGTCAGGCTGCGAGAACTGTATGAGTTTCAGGAAACAAAAGATGTGGCAGACTTACTGCTCATATTTCCGTTTGACACGGTCTCCAACTGCAACAGCATTCAAACCATGCAGCTGTGGGAATATTGCGGCCCCCATGTGCTGGTAAACAGTGACTTTACTGTCGCCCGATGTTCTCTGCAAGTCATCATCAGTCTCGTACCCTTGTGCTATTGCCCTTCTTGTGCTTCCCCAGCAGCACGACTCTGTTTTCCAACAACTCTATTTGGTTCAGCAGTTGTCAGATTATATCGGCTGTCCAGAATTGCAACTCCAGTGTTCTTCTTCCACATCACGAAGCTCGACAATGACGAACAACGAAGTGTAAAATATTTAGTGTTTATTTTTCGCATGTTCAGTATTAGGTAATGTGCAAACTACGTTTTGTTGGCACTCGCATTACCATTCTTGCACCACCATTATCTCTTGCACCTTTGATACTACTCTTCCTAACTTCTTGCACGCATGAACTCTTCCGCAGGTTAATCCTCCGGCCCCACATTAGATAAGCACCACTGTTTGTATTTCTACAGCGTCGCATCCATGTCAACACCTCAGTATTGTTCCCAACATTACTGAGGTGTGTAGTACTTCGTACATCTTGTACCCACACTTATTAACGTACCCTAGCTCTTCGTTAGGTACTCATCAATGTTAGTATTGTTCCCAACATTACTGAGCTCTTCGTTAGTGTATACATTTTAGGTAGGATGTGTTGTGCAAAGGGGTCATAGGCGTGGGCGACATGTGCGCCCCCGAACTTTGAGTGTCCCTATTATACACACACATATGACATATGAAACACATACACAGTCACTCATTCGCACACACTCTTATGTCATAGAAAAAATAGTACTGCCATTCATAAAATTTATTAATGACTTGGCAAGCCCAAGGTATCCAACTCTGCACGCATCAGCATTGGGCCAGGCTCTGTGATCAGAGCTGCCGACAACCGCTGAGCCGTCTCCTCAACAAGATCAAAAAGCAAGATGGATTCATATTACAAATGAGGCTGCTGATGAAAGAGTTGGTGGAATTATACACCTTGTTGTTACCTAACATCAGAGAATTGATGAGTCCTTGATATCATAACTGTGGGAAGTATAGAACAATGTAATTCTGCTTTTGCTAAATATTAGCTTTTATACTGTTAGCAAATTGAGTTGTACCTACAATGTACATACCCATTGATGCCCACAAATCTAGTTCAACATGAATGGTCTATAACAATGCTATGACATTCCTCTTTCATAGCCAGTGAGGGGTGGTAGTATACTTAATCCAATTGTTTTGAGCTTTATCATTTTGCATTATTTTATTTTTGAATCACAATGTTATTCAAGACCTTCTCATGGAAAGTGCCTTTGGTACTTGTCGACAGATCTAGAATACCATTTAGTGTTTTAAAGTCCAGTTGCTGGACTGCAAAAAGACTGCAGACTGGACCGGACCATAGTCCAGGTTGCCTCAGGTTCAAGAAAGTTGGGTTGCAGGTTGCCTCTTTTTGCAAAAAATTGAAAAACCGATAAAAACTGGTCAAGACCAGTCGCAACCGATCTTAGGGTTAGGGTTAGGATTGCAGGATTGTAGTACTCCATCAGGGCATTCCAACGGTGGTTCGATCATGTAAATCGGTTAAGATACAAGAAAGTTATGAGCTGTTAAGGCCGTGCTCAAGGGAGGACTATGATCTGAGGGGCTTGGCTTCAGCTTGTGCGCTGCGCCCCTTACCCGAGTACGTGCCTCTAATTTCAGGGGGTCCGGTAGTACTAAGTTCGGTTGTATGTAATCCGGTAGTACAGTAGATATCAATCGAAGGGTTAGACTGCTTAAGGCCGGAGCCGGTAGCAGAAAGGAACAGGAGTAGACTACCTGAAGGTAGAGCCGGTAACAGAAGTAGACTTAGGGGTCTACCCTAGTCTAGTGTCGGAGAATGACGAGAGTCGGAGAACTCAAGTCCAGAGAGACAGGAATGAGCAGGACTATGTATAATATTCAAACTGAGGTGTTACAACAAAGTACAGGAGTTTATATACTGTAGGTATACTAACTGATCAGTAATCCGGAGTACAGAGGCAGTGAGGAAAGCATATGGCGAGTCTATTAGTAAGTCCAAGCGGATCAAGTAAAGTAAGACAGATCATAAGGAAATGAGTTTGGAAATGAAATAGGTACCAGATATCAATAAGCAGGCGAATATCAACAGAAGCCGGAGGGCCGGAAGTAAAGGGGAATACCATTTGGGGTTGGGTCCGGTAGAGCGGACCTGTCCAGAGATCAGGTCCAGCGGTCCGGAGGAAGTGCACTGCTGAAAAGAGTTTGTGGGTGTCGGAGATATGGGATATGACATGAGCATTTCAAACAAGGGATGCAAAAATCACAGAATGTCAGCATGAAAATCAAAGATTGGCTGATTCCTTACCCAAACCTTAAGTGTTTGACAAGATATGACTAGCTATAGACTCCCCTAGACTAGGACTACAATTAGTGTTAAGACACCTAAGCCTTATAACAACTTGTATTTTTCAAAGACAAGCCTGACAATGATTTTTTGTCAAGCTTATATCTTGCTTATCTCTTACCCTATTGGCAAGTTAAGACTAGCTATACAATCGCCTTGATTTGCAGCACATATTCTGTTAAGAAGCCTAAGGTTGATAATGACATTTCATATTTGGTTCACATACAGATAGACTATCAAGTTTAGACTATCAAGTTACTAGACTACTACTTAGTAGTTTTAGTCTTGTAAGCCCTGTCAAAGCTTATGACATTGTGGCATGTTTTCGCCACTCTATTACATAGTGAGGCACAAGTGAAGGAAATAGAGTTAAGTCTTTGAGTGAACAGCAAACGTGGTGTCACGCCTCTTGCTTCTCTGCTGTGATGACTGTTCACCCCATGCACTTTGTCGCCATTGATTTTCGTTTTCTTCATTTCTGCAGCTCCGTATTAGTAATGTCATGGTTCGGCTAAGGCTAGCCTGGGCTCGGCTCTTACCGATTTCCCAGCAGTTTGGCGATCCCCATGAACCAAGTCACCTATGTGCGACTCAGTTCAGTTCGCAAGCCACCTGGACCAGCACAAACCAGCACAAGCCAAGAATGTGGGAACAACAGCTTGAGCCAGCCTCAAGCCACCTCAAGCCAGCTGGTGGGGGTTGCGCGGCGGAATTCATTTTCAGGCTTTCTTGTTCCAACTTCCCTCCATCTCAGGCTCCCACTATTTGGTTAGATTCACTGTCTACTTATGAAGTCGATTACCATGAATAAGGTCCTGGTTTGAGTGGATGGTAGATTTAGACTGGGAGATGTTTTAGGATCTGGCTTGTATGGTATGTACTATGTAGTCATTTATTGTTCACATACTGATTCAGATCCACTTATAATATACCACCTAGCCATTGTATATTCCGCATGAAACATCATCAATGATGATTGTGTTGCCCTCAAACTTGAAACCATTGTCAACCACCCATCTTCTGTAGAGTGTGAATACCGTGTTTTGAAGCAACTTGAAGGTGGAATTGGCATCCCCCGCACCCTCTGGTTTGGTAGAGAGTCAGTGTATCATGCTCTGGTTCTTGAACTTCTTGGGCCATCACTCCACCAACTCTTCCTTGCAAATGATCGAAAATTCAGCCTTCTCGATGTCGTGAATCTAGGAGATCAGTTGGTCAGTTGTTTGGTCTGAGGTCTTTGCAAATAGGTTGACTTACTTTCCTAGCTCTCACGTCTCGAGTACATCCACTCACATAATTATGTTCATGGCGACATCAAACCGCAGAACATCTTGATGGGTCTTGGAAATTTGAGGCACACCGCCTTTATCATCAATTTTGGTATCGCGAAGACATACTGGAATGCTACAACCGGTGACCATGTACCATTTCGCCATGGTCGAAGTCTCTCTGGCACTCCTGTGTTCGCCTCAATTAACAATCACTTAGGAATTGAGCCAGGTTGTTGTGATGATCTCGAGTCACTTACTTACATGTTAATCTATTTCTTGCGTGGCTCCCTTCCATGGTTAACCAGTGATGATGAGAAGTTGTCTGGTTCTACCATACTTGAGTGCAAAGCACACACTACCATTGCGGATATATGTCATGACATCCCCATTGAGTTTGCGACTATTCTAATTTACACGTGCTCTCTCACATTCACAGAAGATCCTGACTATGATCACCTTCGTTCATTACTTCATGGTCTTCATGCCTCATTACCTGCACCAGCCACATCCATGTTGGACTTTAGCCAGCTCAGTGATCCTGCCATACATCCCCCTGACCAGTGCTGTGTGGCCAAAGCAATCCTACCATGCCCGCCAAAGGCAACGTGCAGATCGACCTGTGCGTGAGTAGTCTGTTTCTTACATCTAAGTCTTTGAACTGAAGCTTAGCTTATTTGCAAGGTTACGCCCATGTAATGGCTCCCCATGGTGTGCTGCATCAACTCCACAGTGGAAACAGTAACTAGTTACTGAATGATGCTGTTGAATAACTCATAGATTATAGTACATAGTACATACATTGTATATGATAAATAGCTATATGTGTCACATCACACACTGTGATGCATGTGTAACTGGAACATTCTTGAGTTTGAGTCAGTCTACCTCATCCCTTATCCATTTTACAGGCCAATTTTGACAGTGTTTTGTTGTCTCCTAGACTCCTACAATCATTACTCATATAACTTATTCTCTTTACTGTGTCCCTCACATCTGGGTCACCATCATGGACTTGAAGTCTTGAACCGAGCCCGCATTGATGCCTGGAACTCACTGGACTTCAACCTGCCCATATATGAGCCTGGTCTGGAGGATGTCGTTTGCAAGGCTCACGGATGTAGCCTCTTCTTCAGCACCGATGTTGATAAGGGCATCCAGGATGCAGACCTCATTTTCGTATCTGTCAATACTCCGACCAAAAAGAGCGGTGTTGGTGCTGGCTTTGCTGTAGACTTGAAGTGAGTTTTCAATTTCGTTGTATCGGCCCTTCCATTATATGATTGTGTGCTGATGCAACTGGAGCTCAGCTACATTGAGCTCGCCACTCACCGTATCGCAACTACGGCCACATCATCAAAGATTGTCATTGAGAAATCTACTATACCTTGCAGGACAGCGGAGTCCATGGCATCGGACCAGCTGTGCAGCTTTTGCGTCACAACATTCCAGTCATGCTAGACACTCCTGGTGTCGGTGCTAACCTCCTGGACCACCCAGCAGTCCCTCTTCGGCTTAAGCCAAAGATGGGATATTCATTCAACCATCTCACGCCTTACAGCTTGCGCACGATGTGCTTGTTCATGCACAACTTATTGTGATATCAACTATGAGGCACTGGCCCAATCACTTCAAATGTTGGTCAAGCATTCCTTTCGCTCACATGTGCTGAATAACCATATAGATCGGCGAGTCTGCAGCATTTTTCCGATCAGATGATCCTGTGCTCTTTCCACCCACGGAGTACAACCATGACATTGAAGATGCCAATTCAGGCCCAAACACACCTGACATCGAGATCATCATGTGTACCGCCGCAGTGCGCATGCACAATGAACTTCTCAGGAAAACTTTAGACCCATATCAAATGCTTGCCACCTTATTACAGTGAGCAATCAACGACTTCCAATTTGAATTGAACCAAAACAACTTTGTACTGCCAGTCCCACAAGCAAAGGATCACTTCTTCTCAAGTCTGCTGATCCATGGGATAATCCGATCATGGACTCTAGGTGGATATCATGTTTACTTGTTTACATGGGTATGAACAAGCCTGCATTCGTTTTTGATGTGCAGTTGCTTGTGGATGCGGACAAACTCAGGGCGATTGGCTTCAAGGTGTGTCTGGATCAGGTGTCCGCCTGAATCACAGTTTCTAACTGATGCCTTGATCTGTTTAGGTGACTGTCATTGGTTGTGGCAAACGCCTCTAGATCTATGCCATCCCTTTCAGCCCCAGAAAGGATATATCATCCATAGGACAGACATTTCACTCACCTACCTTCTTATGGACACAATGTTAATATCTCTTGCAAGGCTATGGTATGCTGCATGAGATCGCATCTCAAAGCTCTGCAGCATGCTAGCGTCTCTAGATAGAGATAAGAGATATGGTACTGCAAATTCATTTACCCAAGAAGAGCTCAGTGCCGTCAACGGTCCCTTTGCAGAGGGGATGATCTGGATGAACAAAAGCATCCTGGGCTAACGACACCCTCAATCAAGGGACCTTTCATAAATCTATCTATCTGACTGCGAATCTAGAAGGCTACATGGAGCCAATTCACAGTATGTCCTTCATTGATCAAGATTTTTTGCCCCTCTCTGTCATGAATGCTCCCTACTGCATCTAAAATTCGATTATCAAACCCTAAATCACCCTATCTGATAAGATAAGATAAGATAAGATCCCTGATAAGATAAGATGGATAACCGATTAACTGATCACTATCTTCAATCACATCTATACTAGTTAACATCATCCACCCATATCCGTAACCCTAGACATACTAACACATCACATACTCAAAAGTCCTACGATTAGGCAAAACAGGCTACATCATAAGCATCTACACACCTCTATGATCAAACCACAACCGAGAGTCCCTTACGAGCCATCTCTCATAGTCATTACCTATACACACGCACACCTTCACTTCCCACACATGACACGTTAAGAGTCACCTCTGTCATACACCGAACCCCTTACATTGGAACCTGTTGCACAGTCACAGCTGAACCCTTATCACAGAAGCACCACTCATAGAGAAGCATGCTCATTACCGAAGACCCTGGAGAAACCCTTAGATCCAATCATACCCGATACATCTCCAGATCATATCTCTCATCAAGATCCTTAATCACCGCTTGAGACTTCTTGTCATAGAACTCTCTCACCCTCTTCATCTCTGATGACCCTGAATAGAAGCAGTACCCTGAGACCCTGCTTAATCACTGATACCCCTAAACCCCTATGAACCCTTTCCTTTAGTTGATTGGTTGGTAAGAAAGCCCTATACCCTAGGTGCAATGTTATGACTGTATATAGATATATCACCACCTTTCATACTCAGATGTCTCCAACCCAAATATAGTATATAGTCTAGGTAGTAGTCAGTAGTACTCTTTAGACTTAACCTCTTCATTCTTACTTGATAGTAGACCTAGACGTTCCCTCTCAATCATATCCCCATTGTTCTATTATCTTCAGACGAGTCCTGTGGTGTGAACTGATCTCCAAACCCTACTAGTTAGGTTAAAGGGACGTTGGTCATAACACTCTCCCTCACCTCCACCAAATTAGTGGTTTGCGCTCATCAATGTGCCGCCCCGTTTTCACCCTGTGATATGGACTTATGACTCAATCCACGCATTGCCTTTGGGATTTACCACTTGGTGCGTACATTGGCATTTTCTGGGGTTTCCCTGAAAGAATGTTTATATAGACAGATGATTCTGTCATTGGATTGTCACCACTACTACCACAAATGCGAGGCCACTGATGTGGGCAAAACAAAGCCCAGGCAGCTGTTGCTACTTCCACTGCTGCTCCAATCCCTGCTGCTGCTGCAGCAAATGCTACCACTCTTCAAAACCCCCATCGGCGACAACTTCCTGTTAGATACAGAACCAGCGATGCAGCTCATGCTGGTCCAGATGAGGGCGAAAGCTTTGACATTGAGAATATCTCAGGGGATGAAGAGGAACCTCGCAATCCTCCTGTGTCCACTGCTATCGCACTGGTGGGCTCTAATCCAAGCCCACTCCAGACCATTATGAGCACTGCCTGGACTGACCCTCTGGCCACTGGCAATCTCAAGCAGACTAAAGGGCCAACTGATATAGCTCATTTCTACTGGATTGATTCCGATACTAAGGTCAAAACTTGCACCCCTTGCGTGTAAGTATCATACCTGCAATCTTTTGTTGTTTCTTACACCCTCCACCAGAGCACTACATGAGATTGACGGAACGCACAAGGTCCAGGTATATGGAGGTTCAACAGCCAGTTCAGCTCCCTGTACTCGTGCTTTCATTCACCATACCAAACTTTATCTGGAAGCAGCAGAGTGTTTTGGCTGGCGCATAACAATAAAGGATCTAAGTGAACGCCTTGCTGAAGGGTGGACACTCACAACAATTTGCGAACGGCTCAAGAAATCACCTTGCACGATGCAATCACTTGGCCCTCCTAACCAGGGATCTGACGCCTCACGGCTGGTGGGAACCAGGTCTCCCAAAGATGCAATTTTAGACTTCACGCTTGACAAGATGCATCGCCAAATTGTGAAGTTTATTGTCACCGATGATCAGGTGAGTCACAGTTCACCCTTAAAGCCACCATTAATAATCGCCACCAGGCAATAAACATGGTTGAGTGTCCTGAATTTAGATGCCTCATCCGTCTCCTGCGTCCAGAAATTGGTGAGACTAGCCTATTTCACTGCACGAAGGTCCGCAAAATGGTCATCGAGCAATGGCAGGAATACTTCCTGGCCTTGAAGAAAAACCTTTCTGTAAGTGCATAGTTACCGACAGTCCCACAAAGTATCTTATTCCTTTTAGAACGCACAGGGCAAAATCTGCTTCACATCTGACCTGTGGTTGGATTATAAGCTCCGACTGTTCATGGCCATTACGGCTCATTGGATTGCCAAGGCCAATACGGATTCAATGCTTGTGTTAAAGGCGGCCCTCATTGTGTTTCATCACATCCCTGGTAGTCACAATGGACAATCTCTAGGTTCCATGATATTGTACCTGCTTGATCGTGCAGACACTGCGGCCAAGGTCAGTACTTATTTGTATCATGTTTCTTGCTCTGACATTGTTTAGACTGGGCATTTTACTCTTGACAATGCATCCAACAATCTTACTGCAATGCAGGAGCTCTCAACCCTACTTGGGCAATGCAGGATTGATTTTGATCCTATTGAACACAGGATACCGTGTTTCCCGCATGTGATAAATATATGTGTAAAGCATATCATCGACGAATACACTGCTGCTGACTTCTCCACTGTGGACGATACATGGACAGTCGAAAATTAGATCATCAGGAAAGTAGATTATGTCCGGGCTGTGCAAGCTAAGCCTCTCGAGCAAGCCAGGAATATCGTGTGATTGATTCGTGCATCAAACCAGTGGTGCGACAGGTTTCAGGACAGCATCCTTAGGGGTAATGAGGAGGGGTGGTTTCGAGATGACAAGGGTGAGCTTACACAGCTCCCAGTCATAGAACTCCTCCTCGATGAACCTACTAGATGGGATTCTGTCTATGTTATGATAAACTGTTTGCAGACACTCCACCAGGTGAGACACCACACCATTAAACATATATCATAGACTAATACTGGCTCAGGTGATAACCGCGTTTTTTGACGCTTGGACTCAGCACAACATATCTGAGAAAAGATTGAGCAAGATGGATTGGCAGTTCCTCCAGGACCTGGAAGTGATCTTGGAGGTAAGTACTAACACATTCAAAACACATGATCCATTTTACCATTTCACACCAGGCACCCCATGCCGCCCAGCAAAAGCTCTCCAGTGAAAGCACTCCCTTGCTGAGCCATGCCATTCCAGCGTTTGAAGAGTTGATCGAGAGCTGGGAGTCTATTGGCCTGCACGCACCTCACTGTAAGCCTGTTGTTGACATAGGCTTAACCTGGGCGAGCAAATACACCGATCGGATGGGTGCAACACATGCTTATGCTGTCGCTATGTGTCAGTCCTGTGTTTTGTTTTAATAAATGTTGATCTCATGATTACTTATGTAGTTATTGACCCTGTGATGTGGATGTCATGGATGAACAGTCGATGGGAGGAAGACCGTGTTAATGATGCCAAGGAGTTTATCGTGAAGCTGGTATGTTTATTTAGTAAATGAGCACAACTTTCGACTGATTTGTTCTGCAGATGCATAGCAAGAGAGCAGAACACTCTAATTCTGCATATTCTGAACCTCTAGTGGCTCCACAACCACTGCCATGCACACTAGGCTCATGTTGCTATGGACTTCCTGAGGTGCATGCGCCGCATCACAACAATGGTGGTCAAATGGTAGATCAGGAGTTCATGGCGTATGCCACGGCTACTCTTAGTCCCCAGGGAACAGATATACTCATGTTTTGGAATGTGAGTCCATTGCCTCTTCAAATCACACCCTTTGTCATTAACTATGAGTTGCTGACCAGGCTTCATGGACCATGTTCCCAACCATATACTCAATTGCCATGGACTATGCCCTGGTACAAGCTTCTGCTGTGCCATGTGAGCGGGTATTTTCATCAAGTAGCGAAACCCATACGAAAAAAAGAAATCACCTCAGCCCCATTTTGATGGAAGCGTTACAGATGGTCAAGTTTTTCCTGAAGAAAGAACATCTTAACTTCACCACAGGTTGGGCAGCCTCTCAATGGGACATGGAACATGGGATGGTATATGACAGAGGTTCTAATGAGCATTTGACACCTACTGCCAGCACAAATGACACTCTTCTCAGAGCCATTGCAGAGGAGGAGTGTGACAACATCGAGGACACTGCTACCATCTACAACAAGTGAGACTTCTTATTTTTCTTGTCTGACTTTTATTTCTTGCTGTTTGCCATTTACCATTTACTGTTTACCATCTGCTGTCTGCTGTTTGCCATTTACCTTTCATCTCTCACCTCTTGTTTACACTATCTTTGCTCGTTATACTGATCTCAATGCTTGACTTGTTTCATGCGCTTCAGCGTGATCACTTTCAACCTTTCTTTGCAATGCTTGCCTACCAGCTTGCAAGCAATTTTCCCAGCATCAAGAACGATGTGAACAGAGCCATCCACGAGAATCATGTGGTTCTACACCTCAGCAAGTCTCTTTGCAACCAGGTGAAGGTGTTATTTCGCCAACCTCTCTGGCACCTTCAATCCAGGCTGCACAAGTGTTCGCCTCCAGTACCTTCGAGCTTGAGCCATGTTGATTGAACTCATTGCCCGCCATTCACAGCCTGTGAGTGTGTTGATTGTCCTTCAAATTTGAGCCATGCTGATGGAACTCATTGCTCACCATTCTCAGCCAGTGAGTGTGTTGATTCTCCTTCGAGCTCAAGCCAGGCTGATCGAACTTGTTCACAGGGTGAGTGCATTGATCTTCCTTTGAGCTTGGACCATGCTGATCAAACTCATTTCCAGCCATTCATAGCCTGCGAGTGTGTTAGTTGTCTTTCAAGCTCGAGCCATGTTAATCGAACTCATTCACAGGGTGAATGCATTGATCTTCCTTCGAGCTTGGGCCATGCCGATTGAACTCATTACCCCGCCGTTCACAGGGTGTGAGTGTGTTGATCATCCTTCAAGCTCGGTGTTACAACAATGTGCACGCCCCATCCTTTTTTCCTTCACATCGTCACATCTTCACCTTGTCACAACATCACTGGACCTCATCTGTTCACAGAAGCTTGATGCTTCTCTTCTCCTAGATCCGTGGACCTTCCCTGCTTCTCTTTGATTGCTGTATGCTTCCTTTCTTCTCTGATATTCCATCTCATTCTACGACATTCCACTTCTCACTTCTAGCCCACCTTGTGTACTATATTTCCGTTTCACGCTTCCTTTTCCCTTGATCTTCACACATACCCTTGACCCTGATAGACCGGCCCTAAACCAGCCTACTTCGTATATATAGACCTTTGATTACGCTTGTATTTCCCTAACTTGAATCTACTTGGTTTTAGACCTTGAACTCCAGTTCCTCTGAGACGAACCCCTTCACATTAGGGACCCTCACTGTGACTCTCTTTGCACTTTGCATTGAGCCTTTGAACCCTTTGTCTATGGACTTAGGTCTTTACCTTCAGACTTCAACCACCATCGTCATCTATCTCTCTTTGATCCCACTTCGGCCTCAGCCGTCGTGCCCTCTGAACCCGGGATTATATCCTGGTCTTGATACGCTTGTCACATTGATCATCCTTATAGGACTTGACAGAACTATCCGAGTGCATAACACTCGGGGCATGCTGATCGAACTCATTTCCAGCCGTTCACAGCTTGCGAGTGTGTTAGTCATCCTTCAAGCTCAACCCATGCTGATCAAACTCATTGCCCACTGTTCACAGCAGGTGAGTGTGTTGATCCTCCTTCTGGCACAAGCCATGCTAATTAAAGTCGTTGCCCACTGTTCACAGAGAGTGTCTTGATCCTCCTTTGAGTGTGTGCCATGCTGATTGAAGTCATTGCCCACTGCACTAACATTACTATTCTCACAGTGCTCGACATCTCTGGGATTAATGCAGCCCAGATGAATTCCATGAATGCAGTAGAATGAGGTGAGTCACGAGTTTTATGATACCTCTGTGCTTATTCTTTACAGTGGCAAAGTACGTCAAAATGATTCTTACAAAGATGAAGGAGACCGCAGAGGCATATCTTGGTGAGAAAGTTACACACACAGTTGTCACCATACCAGCATGTAAGTCAATTTCCCTCATCCTAACCTCCCGTCACTGAAATGCTCGTAAAGACTTCAACAACGCTCAATGTCAAGCCACCAAGGATGCTGGAACAATTGCTGGGCTCCAAGTTCTTCATATCATCAATGAGCCCACTACTGCTGCTATCACCTACGGTCTTAACATGAAGGGTGGGGAGTCACAAATCATCATCTACGACCTTGGTGGAGGAACTTTCAATGTCTCCTTGCTTTCAATTGACGACAGTGTCTTCAAGGTCTTGGCAACTGCTGATGATACCCACCTTGGTGGTGAAGATTTCGACAACCATGTTATTGACTACTTCGTAAAAGTATACAAGAAGAAAATAGGAACTGATGTTACTGGTAACCTTCGTGCCATGGGTAAGCTCAAGTGGGAGGTCGAGAAGGCAAAACGAACTCTCTCCAGTCAGCAATCTATGCGGATCGAAATTGAGTCTTTTGACAATGGCAACAACTTCTCAGAGACACTCACTCGCACCAAATTTGAAGAACTTAACATGGATCTGTTCTGTAAGACTATGAAGCCTGTCGAGCAAGTACTTGAGGATGTGAAAGTCAACACTAACTTGTGACGACCAGGACCATTTCAACAAGATTCTGCGCGCTTCTGCTGCCATCTGCACAGGCCAATTAGATCATTTATATTTATTATTAGCTGGCTTGAACCGGCTGCAGCCTGCTAACCGTGGCTTTATCAGCCGAGTTAAACCTAAATTATATAAGCTATAAGCTATAATTATTCCAGTTAAGCCACAATGTCAGAACCGGCTTTAGCCGGAATTAGCCAGAGCCGCGGCAACACTAACTACAGGCGCCGTGAAGAAGGAAGTGCCACTCGAGCAGAGAATTGTTTTCATTCATATCGGTGTGTAGTTTTGTGTCGTGTTGCTTTCATCTAGTACAGTTCAAGTTGCAAGGTGGCATCCCTGGCTAGTCTAATTTTTGGAGCTGTTTTATCACTCTCACGTTGTTGTTTACCACCGGCACATCAATCATGATATCCCAGGCTATGTTAGACGGTACATTTATAGACTAGCGAGCGAGTCCAAGTCAAGAAGAAAGAAATACAACTACGTCGACGGTTGATTTCCATCAAGAAGCATTAGTGCAGAGGCCAAGAGTTCGGAGGTATAGTGGGTAGCCCTGGTAGCGCATTGAGCTAAGATCATCTATTGATGCTTGTCAATTCCGAAGGAAGAGGACTATAATAAAAAATTGGAAGTGTTTCGAGCGACATTGCGTGATATTTCAAGGTCATTATGACGACGTTTTGACAGAGATTAGTATTTGTGGTTGTGCCGCGTCACATGCGCCACGTCATTTCACCTGGCCTCCATATAACCTAGCATGTGTTGTCAACCGAAGATAACCCGACAGACAATACACGATGAGATGTTTCTTTTTTGAAAAAAAAATCTCGCAGATAATGGTCTAGTGTTCCCTAGGCCAACTTAGCATCTACGACGAAGGCGCTGCGAGAACAGCAAGAGGAATGGACACATTCCTGGTGGACCTGGATGTATTTCCATGAGCTGTGTGCCACAGCTCGCGGTGCATGCGTGTCACCAATATCGAATGCATCACGACCTGTAATCTACGGGACGTTCAGTTAATATTCATGTTCCGTCAAATAGAACACCCCGTACTGTGCTGCCACGTCTCCATACGATCCCTGAGACCATGATCAGTTTGACGTCATAATCGTAATGTTATGAATACACACAGGAAGAAAAAAATATGGCCAGCGAGGCCGCCAAGGAAAAGACTGGTCCGCCATATATTATCGATGGCGGTTTGTGACGGATGATGTTTCACTCACGCAGCCCACAGGCAAAATAGGACACATTATGTCTGATCAGGATTCGAACAAGAGGCGAATCGTCCCCAATTTCTCTGTAAAGTTTCCACGAGTGATATAACGTGAAGCTGAGGATCTCTATGAAATATTTATTAACAGGACAATGAAAAACTACCGTGAAACCCACCTAGCTCTCCGATGACAAGTATCACATAGGCCACGATGAGACTGCGACCATCCTTGTTGATGTAGCAACTCGTAACTTGGGGAATAGGTGACGGCAGGACTACATCACATCCCAGTTAACCACCAAGTTAACGAGCAGGAGGAGACCCACCTATGGTGGAGGCGTTGAACACTACTATCGTCACTAACATTGAGATCAAGAAGAGCTACACATCACCGGCAGACTATTGACGAAATGCCATATGTTCAAACGGCTGACTTACCACATAGTTGCAAAACGCTATTATTAACGTCCTGCGTCCGCGACCCAAAAACATACAAAGCCTCAGGATAAAGAGTGCTGCAGTATGGGGCAATGAAATCGCAGTAATGATAGAATAACAAATACCACTCACGTTCCGCACACCACAATACGATTACACCGATATCTGATAAGGGTATCAGTCTAAAAATTACTCGTTTTCCATGCAGTATTAGCTCACATCCGACGAGCGAATGGTAAGTCAAGCAGGACTGAGATTTTGGTATTGAGCTTGACTCGTAACATCTATGGAAGCAATGTACCTTGACGGAAAGCCCGGGCTGTACAATTCCTGAAAACGGTTGTGGTTCCGTCGCGTAAAAACGTATTTCTGGACGTACGAAATCCATTGATAAAGATCATTGCGAATGGCAAGTACCGACAGATGACATAGAGCAGTGTGGGAAATTTCCATTGAGCATTGAGCATGAACTCGACCTTTTTATGTCACTAGTCAGGCTATGGACCAAGTCGTTGGCAGGAGAAGAGTCCACCTCTTCATCGAACGTGAGCGCGAAGTCGTAAACCTAATGAAGATATAATCAACTTCCTGGTCAACTTGACGGGCCACCTCGGTACGTACGCAAAGACCTGCTATGGCAACTAAGGTGGAAGTTCAGCATAGTATATTGCGACCATTGATACGCACAGAAAGTATACTATACACCATGAACAGTCAGTTTGTTGAGTCATCATACCATCGATTCAGATCATCACTTACATCGGCGCGCTGGAGTGTGAACCCGACATTGATATCAGCCTGGTCAATCAACAGGACCATAATAGCGGACGAACAGACCAGCGCGTCTCGTGCAGATAAACATTATAAGGCCAGGAGACTGCCACGTAGGCCACACCTCATGAGCCTTCATCACGACGAGTCCCATAAGGCCTGCATCTATGATGGGCTACGGACCGGCGTTGCACTATGGACCAATCATCGGAAAAAGTGCTGGCGGCCTGAAAGTTTAAACAGAACTTTTATGTAGCGATACATCATCCAGTCCTTACTAGCACGGGGGCATGTATGGCGTTCTATTTGCACATTCATTATTTGCGCGTTTTGTCGATCAAGAGCTGGCACGTTTTCTTTGGAAGGACTGAAAGGGTTGGTTGGAAGCCACAAGAGGATACGGGAGGCCACAAGAGGGGACATAAAAATTTGGGTGGGTTGCGAGAGGTCACAAGAGGGTAAGGGCAGGTATAGTTTTCTACAAATACTATGAGTAGATACTAAAGAAGAACACAAAAAAGGACGAAATAACTTACCTGAGGGTAATACTAGCCTGTACGGGAGGGTTCGGACGCTGAGAGAGGGTGCACTACCAGCAATGCAGGTGCTATTAGTATATATAAGAAACCAGAGAGTTTTACAAACGTCCCTGCTTGGTTCCTGCTGTATGTACTCGTTCTCCAGTACTGTAAACCAGTAAAAGCGGCGAGCACAATAGTTGTGTTGTTACATAGCGTGGAAAGGGCATGAGAAGGCTGTAAGTATGTCTTTTCTTGAACGCACTTCTAATAGTTGACCCTCTGATGTAACCAGCTCATCAGGCTAGCGGATGGTGCATCTCCCATATGTGCACGCAGACCTCATCTTCCTTTCAGCATAAATGTTACCGTCGCTCTCGACAGTCTCGAACCCCCAACCGTGGCCCACTTTCTCCGCTGGGAGTATCTAGGGCATTCGCAGCAAGGGGAGATTTCAGGCTGTCCGCTACATGTACTAACAGCACAGCTCCAGTGGGTTCACCATGGGCAGTTTCTCCTCATTCGGCAGAGATTAGTATAACAGTAGGTACTCAGAAGATCGCGAAACGACTCGGAGCCGAGCATGTACTTCATCGTTGAGGGAATTGTTTTGCCTACTTGACGATGGCGACAGCGCGTAGTCCACTGATCAAGATGCAACTTACAGGACTCTGTGCTGCACTCGCCTGACACCAACGGTCACTGCCACGTGCACGTGTCCCCTGTAATATACACAGCCGTACCACCGCCCTCAGATGACCAACAATGCATTCGTTCCGCGTTCGTTGGCGGGCATGATACTGTGAGCTTGTCGACAGACAGTCGGAGATGCATGACGAGCTAAGGTGGCACAAGTCCTTAGTCTTAAGTGTGTCGTTGTTTTCTCTCACGTCCCGGAGCACTGACGTAACACCCCAACCCTCTCTCCGCTCGCGATTTTCCTTGCACAGCATGCACCTCCACATGCGCTCCTAATTTTATATGGAGGTCCCCTACGGCTACGTTCAGCCTTCCTCTCCCTCCCCACGCGTGAGACGTATCAGACACCTGTTCGGTGGATGCGAAAGTGAGAGCCCATATAATCATAATATCGGTACCTGGTCATAATTACTACGTGCGCCATATAACTTGGCATGTGTTTTCCACCGGAGTACCTGACGAGGTGTTTTCTTTCGCAGATAATGGTCTAGTGTCCCCCAGGCCAACTCGGCATCTCCGATGAAGGCCTTGCGAAAATAGCAAGAGAAATATTCCTGGCGGAACTGGCTTCAGGACGATGAATTGTGTGCCACAGCTCGCGGTGCATGCGTGTCACCAATATTGAATGCATCAAGACCTGTAAACTATGGGACGTTCAGTTAATATGTATGTTCAGTCCAAAAGAACACCCCGTACTGTGCCACCACATCTCCATACGATCCCTGAGACCATGATCAGTTTGACGTTGTATTCATAATGTTATGAATACACACAGGAAGAAAAAATATGGCGGCCGAGGCTGCCACGGAAAAGACTGGTCCGCCACATATTATTGATGCCAGTTTGTGACGGATGATGCAATGTTTCACTCACACAGCCCACAGGCAAAATAGGACACATTATGTCTAATCAGGATTCGGACAAGAGGCGAATCGTTCCTGATGTCTCTGTAAAGCTTCCACGAGTGGTATAACGTGACGCCGAGGATCTCTATGAAATATGTATCAACGGGACAACAAAAAAACTAACGTGAAACCCACCTAGTTCTCCGACGATAAGTATCATATAGGCCACGATGAGAATATTATCATCCTTGTTGACGTAACAACTCGCAACTTGGGGAATAGGTGACTGCACGCCTACATCACATCTCAGTTAACCACCAAGTTAACGAGCAGAAGGAGACCCACCTATGGTGGAAGAGTTGAACAATGCCGTCGTCACCAATACTGGGATCAAGAAGAGCTACACATCACCGGCAGACTATTGACGGGATGTCCTACTTTCAAACGGCTGACTTACCACATAATTACACAGCGCTATTATTAATGTCCTGCGTCTGCGACCCAAAAATGCCCAAAGCCTCAGAACAAAGAGTGCTGCAGTATGGCACAATTAAACCGCAGTAATGATAGAATAACAAATACCACTCACCTTCCGCACACCACACTACGGTCATGCCAATATCTGATGGGGGCGTCAGTTCAAGAATTACTCGTTTT
>JABCPV010000332.1:0-38039 GCA_016584345.1 Suillus ampliporus
TTAGTTGCCGGGGGTTATGAGGGTGAGTGTTCATAGTTAGAGCAAGGACAGAGACAATGTTTTTTTTCCAATGCAAACATACATCATACTTATATGGCGAGGGTGACAAAGTTATTAAATCATTATGCATGGCCAGCATTCAGGAGCATAGCCTCCGCAATCACTTCAGCATGTTCCACACTAAGACTAGCATGCTTCATAAGCTTTGCAACCCACCATTTCAGCAGAGATGCCCTTGCAATGCTAGTGCATATTGTGTTCAATGCATCAGGGAGTCCAAGTGCAATCAATGATTTCCTCCATTTCAGGACTGAATGACATCAAGACTTTATGATGGACCCGCAATGGAGACATTTGTTGCTGGAATGATGAGGATGGTTGTGAATCCTTCGGAGATGATGACTGTGGAGCTCTGTATTTGCTGACTTTCACAGCTGATGGAATAGCACCCTTAATCCTGATGGGGGTAATAGGACCGGAATCAGGGTAACCATCATCTTCAGAGTCAGAGTCACAGACAACCACCAGAGGTTGTTTCCGCTAAGTAACATAAAACATCAGCTTGCTTCTAATATATATAAATTGAGCTACCAAATTTACCACCAGAATGTTCAATGTGTTTGGATCCACTGGTGCTGAAGAAACAGGAACAACTTGCATATTCCAGGTAAGGGGTGACCCCTGTGGAACAGCTGATAGAAGGGGAGTGTTCAGACCCATAAGCTGGGCAAGGCTGCCAGATGGACGGCCTCGAATGTCAAAATGACATGATGACTTTGTGATGGGTGTGGGGACAAGGGGAAGACGGTTGTACTGTGTCGCAGGGGTATGTGATGGTTTGTGCTAGATCCAGTGGATGCTGGCCAACCATTGAGGGTGTGACAGGGAGCAAAATGATGCACAAGAGGAGTCACAAGGCGCTCGATGAACAGCTGGGAGATAGCTGCAATTGTCTGATGTAATTCTCTATCCTCTGCAAGCACCCTTGGATTGATGTAGACATCTGCTTTCAGTGACTCAGGACTGATAATGCCACCCAGAGTGGTAGCACCAGGGTAATGGAAAAACAAAGTCGAGCCACCCATATGCCTATCGAGTGTGGTGCACTGCAGCGCATTTATCAGCATAAGTTGATGTTTTGTGAATAGGACTGTCAGCGTACCAGATCAAAGATGAGGGAAAGTATAGTCCTTGTGTGATCAGTGCGAGTTTGCCAAAGATTCAACCGCTGATCTTGGTTGACTTGCTGACCAGAATCAAGACGCAACAGTCCTGTATGATAGTGAGTTGAAGTTAGAGAATGGAATCCATGAGTAAGATTGATGTGATTGCTGCCATTGTGAAGTTGATGAACAAGCATGGCAAGTACAGCAACTTTCCACCATTCTTGAATGCCATTGATGTTGGCCAAGAATTTTGGGGGAGGAATTAGGGCAAGGGCTTCATTCAGCCCATTTACTGTTGGATCACAATTGTAATGCATCTGATTCCATGGAGGCATGATGTTGAATGGCAAGGTGCAAGATGGCAACTTTGTGCAAGTATAGACTGTCCCAGTTCAATGTTCAATGTTCAATGTTCAATGTTCAATGTTCAACAGCTCTTCTCACTGAATCATTTAAATACATCTATCATTTGAACACTGCCTAAGTATCCTAGTTGACATTTACAGTGGCTCAAAAAAGTGTCCGAATGTTTATGCATTTTCAAGTAATTGGGTGATAGCAAGCCAGAACCAAAGTATGATAAAATGGTATAGGGATATGTCTGAAATCCCTATATCATGGCTCGAATCTGAGATATATAACGTGGGAACCTGACCATATATGGGCAAGATATGGTAATTTTAAATACATGATTCATTTGGACACTTTTTTGACTTTATATTTAACCAAGACTATTCTATGATTCTAGTACTTTGTGTTACCCTCCTTGGCCTTGATAACTGCTGCAATCCTCCTAGGTATACTTTCTATCAATTTCTGACACTCCTCTTTAGCAATATTTTTCTACTCTGCTGCATCTCTTTCTCATAGTTCAAATAGCCCCTATAGAAGATCTTGATAGGCAGCAAGTAGTCTTTTGAGTAATTCCTAGAGATGTTAATGGGATTAAGGTCTGGAGACTGTGCTGGCCATGATAGAACATTGATATCATGATCTTCAAACCATTTTATAGCTAGTTTTGAGGTGTGCTGACAATGTCTTCTTTATCAATTCCTGACTTATGCATGCTTTTGAGTAGACACTCCTCTAGAATAGAGATGTACTGCTCTGCATTCATCCTTCCTTCCACCTCAAAAAGAATCCCCATCCCATACCACCCCATACAACCCCATACCATCATACTTCCTCCTTCAAACTTCAGTTTACCCTTAACATCTCTTTCTTCTAATGGTTCTCCTGCCTTTTTCCACACATATTCCTGGCCATCTGACCCCATTCTATTTGATTTTTGTTTCATCTGAATAAATAACCTTCTTCCAGTATTCCACAGTCCAATGTTGGTGCTTTAAAGCAAAGGCCAGCCTTCTCTTCCTATGAGCTGCAGAGAGAAGAGGTTTTTTCTTCTTGGTTACAGCCTTAAGATTGGCTGCCTTGATGGCATTTCTAACAGTTTGGGTTGAGACAGGAGTGAAGATGATGGAATTGATGAACTTGGTAGCTTGTGTAGCATTTGAAGCCTTGCCAGATAGAATTTAGTGAACAATAGCTCTTTTGTTCTGTGAAGTAAGCTTGGGAGAACATCCCATTTTAGTATTTTCCTTATCTGGTATGTCATTTTTTATGACTCTGGCAATAGTAGACTTACCAAGACCAGTTTTTGAAGCAATATTCCTGATATATAAACAAAAGGTACAGAGAACCAGGATATTATCCTTTTGAGCAGAAAAGATGGGCTTCATGATGATTATGTTGAATTTCATGATCTTTTTGTGGTTTATATATTCAAATTATATTCAAATTAAACCATATTATTATTATGACACCATTTTATTTAATAATATTATGCATGAATGGTCTGATTTTGTGATTTTAACATAAAGTCAAAAAAGTGTCTGAATGAGTCATGTATTTAAAATTACCATATCTTGCCTATATATGGTCGGGTTCCCACGCTATATATCTCAGATTCAGGCCATGATATAGGGCATTCAGACATATCCCTATACCACTTTGTTATAGTTTTATTCTGGCTTGCTATTACCAAATTACTTGAAAATGCATAAACATTCGGACACTTTTTTGAGCCACTGTAAATAAAGATGTGAATGTTCTGCTTGAGTGCTTGAGCAAAGCCACCTGTTTCAATATGTAGAGATCAACACACTTAAAACATGTTAGGAAGTGAGTTCAAAGATCGGCAAGTTCAAAGACCATAGCAAAACAGATATCATTGAAGAACTACAATATTTTGACTACAGATCATCAGCAGCATGATGCTCAAGTCCATCAATATGACCCTCAACCTGTTGCATGCATTCTCCATCATAAGGTTCCTCACTGTCAACATCTTCATCAATAACAGTTCCACCATGATCAGCCAAAGCATCATCAACCAAACTAACACCACCAGCTGATCCAAGTCATGTACCTGGCATTAGCGGGCCAGAATATCCATGAAGAGATTGAATTTGACAGATCAGTTGCCGATGCCACAAGTTCAGTGACTGAAGCTGATCCTATTGCCAACTCAGCTCAGAGGCAAGTGGTGAGTCTTCAGCAGAAAGGGCAGTGATTGCATTGGGATAGTAGATAGCATCGTCATGAATCTTTGTCATCAGATAACCAACTTCTACATTTAGCCTCTGCACCTCCTCCTTGGCATGCACACCATCAAAGTATTGTGCTGATGCTTGTCAATAAAGTGGGTTTGCCCACTGTTTAGTCTGAATCTGCCCGTTACTATCATGTAGCAAGTCAAACTCCACTAAAAATGAATACTTGACAATTTGATTCCATTCAAGTGGAGGGCAGGGTGGCAGCATTTCAGCAGCATATTTGTTGTAACATTGAAGGGTATTTCAGATAGCAGTTGCGCAGCTTTTGAGGGCCTTGGAAATTTGAGTGTGAAGTTTGTAACCTAAGTACAAAACCTTTGGGTTAGTATCATGCCATGATGTAGACTAGAACTTATCAAGACCATTCATCTGCAACTTCATTAGTTCCAATAGTTGCATGACCACCAGCCTCTCAACATCATTGAGAGCCTTGAAAAAGAGGTGGTGTGTAATACACAACTGTGCCTGATGTGTCTGTCGGTAGACAGCAAAGGTCTGAACTGTGATAACTATGCTAGGATTTACTGGCGATGAACCAATGCATCCTAGCATAGTAAGGTTATGTTAGTGAACATAGACTCATGCTTGAATCTGCAGATGGATCGACCTAAAGCACAGTTACCATTAGTAAAATACCACATAGGAAATGGTATTGCTACTCACAGAATATGTCCACTACTTCAATTTCAAACATGTCATCAGAGTTATCAACCCCAGCAACTGTGATGCCATCATGCTGGTAAGCGAGTAGTGCATCCGTAAGCACATCATATTGATCGCTCCATGCAGCAACCTGTTGGGCAATACATAGGCTGCGGTTGTGTGTGTCAACAGGTCTGGGAACAGAGGGTAAATGTGGGAAATACACGAGCACAGAATAACATACTTGGTTTCCACATGGGTGATCTGCTCAAGCTTTGAATAGAGGGCATGTTCCTTGCCCCAATGGCTGACAGTAAAGCCTTCTTCGCCAGGTAGAGGGAGCATTGCATCAATATCCATGAAGTTGTTGTCCACATGAGTGTCTGTAGTGGTGTGTGATGGTGCTTTGGATGTAGCAAGAGATTCAGAAACTAAGAGTCATTCTTTCTTGTGCAGAGGCAACTCTACACAATGATCAGCTGAGTTAAATGGAGGAAATATTGTACTGTACTTTTGAGTAGTTCAGCACAAAACAATTTTGCTTGGTCTTCATGCTATTGGATGCTGCCAGCTTGCAGAGTCTTGGCTTTACTACTGCCTATTTGCACTAAGCACTTGTAGGAGACGCCGCCCAATAAATTCCGTGAGGTACCGACCATGAGACGTGGTTAGAGGTGGTTGTGGTAGCTAGAAGGGAATTTTCCCTCCAGTTTGCTAACCCACACAAGTGCTGATACATGTGGTGATCATGCATGTTGATTGAAGGGGTGGCATGTGACATATGCTCCAGGCATGATAGGAATGTTGGGAGGATAAAAATGCAAAGACTGAGGAGGACAGTGATGGATGGGAAACAACACTGTGGTCTCCAGGCTCTGCCTTTCCAAATGATCGGTTCCTCTGTTGGGAGTGTCAAAAAGCAGATTCAAGGGACATGACAATTTGCTGACCCAGCAAACTTCGCCATAAGGCCACCAGCGCCAATGGGGGGATCTTTGGATAACTAAACCCCTGGAGGAAGAGCGACCTTTGGGGGATACCAGATCTCACACAGATCTACTTGGTGGTATGCCTAGGCACCCAAATCTCATGCAGATTTCTAGTGGGTGTACCAAGGCATCATCAACACCTCCAAAGGGCCCAAGTCCAAAGAGTGTTCAAAGCGGTGGTTGGTGCAGGCCAGAGGGTAGGTGTAGTGTTGTTGTGGGCTGAGGGGTGTGCAATGAGCAATATACACTAGAAAACAAAGTGAGGTGATGACTATTGTCGAGCTCGCTGTTGTGAACAGTGTCGTGTCTCAACCTATGAAAGTCTGTTTCAACTTTGTCGTATTCTTCTGACTCATGTCTCTCTTCTGGCAAGAGAGAGGGTCTTTATACACGTAAAGCTTAGTTCAGATAGCAGTAAACACTTGTTATATAGTCGACCCCTGTAAGGTAGTATATAACTCAAAATTCAGTGTGACTTAGTCTTACTTCAAGGTTTAGTGTGATAGGTGTAAAGTGGGAAGGAGGCTATACTGTCATAAGTATTAATACAAGTCCTGGTATCGTAGCAAACCAGGAATGCATACTTAGTGAGGATCCTCAGCCCCCACAAATGTATGCATACATGCTTCCTTGTATCAATACAATAACTCATACCTATTTGTGGCTACCTGGGGGTGCTTCATTGTATCAATACACTAACTCGTACCTATTTCTGGCTTCCTTTGGCTTCCCAGGATGCTTCCTTGAATCAATAACATTGACTTGTGCCTATTTCTGGCTTCACGGGGTGCTTCCTCATATCAATACATCAACTTGTGCCTATTTTCACCTTCATCTGGCTTCCCTGGGATGCTTCCAGATGCCTTCCTCATATTAACACATCAACTTGGCCTATTTTTGCCTTCATCTGGCTTCTCCAGGATGCTTCCAGATGCTTCCTTGTATCAATACATCATGTTTGCCTTCATCTGGCTTCCCAGGATATTATTTGGTGCCTGGATGGTGAAGCAAAAATTCCAAGTCCCCTACTGTTTAGTTCCTGATGCGGCAAAGCAAAAATTTTAAGTCACTGCAATCAATGAATATGTCAAAAACAATGCATGACTTGATTATTTTACGACAGTACAAAGCAAAGTAATACGACAGCAAAAACATGATAGCACAAAGGATCAGCAAGATATCACAAGAAAAACACATGTATCATAAAGTGCCAATGAGTCCATCTAAGCAACTGACTAATGAGCCCTACTATTGTGCATCCTTTCTTTACAACATTCATATCGCTACCAATGCAGGTTGGCTTCATCCAATCGCATTGATGGCACATGGGAACGCCTACTGTGACACCATGGTTGGTTGACAATATCATCAAGCGGCTCCACAATGACATCTATGTCCATCTGGACCTTGGCATCGCTATGAGGAGTTTCAGCAGATGTCATGCCTTGCTCCTCTGCAGGAGTTGTGGCAGCAGCTGGAACAGGAATGTGCATGGGAGACGCCGGGTGGTTAGAAGAAGACTGCGGTTGAGGAATAGCAGGTGCTGCATCTGTGGAAGTAATTTCTGCAGCAGGCTGGGAGAGGAGTGTGCATGGGAGACACACATATCCAAGTGGTATTCTCGGCATGAAGGAAGGGGAGCTCGTGGTAGTCTGTCCAGCTTGTCCTCATCTGGGTAGAAATTTGCTGCAAGACTGGGAAAATGCTCCACCACATGTAAAGTATGTTTCATATTCTCGTTTATTTGGAATTCATATCCACATTTTGACAGGTGGCTATATGGATTATTTCTGGCTATTGATGCGAACTTTCGGTTGTGCCATCGCAACAAGTCTTCTGATGAAGCGGACCCAAGTTTAAATAGTGGCTGGGTGTATTTTGTGGAGCAAACTAGATTCAAGGAGGTACTGGATGCTTCCAGTGGGCAGCTACAAGAGGTGAGTGTCTGTCATTGGTGATGTGTGACTCGCTGAATTTGTCATTTAGAAAAGTTCTTGCGCTGGTCATAATGCCATCAATCTCACTGACACTAAAAGTGTGCGCAGGATGGCAGCCACAGGTGTTGGGGCCATAGTCTGTGCAATGCATAACCTGACTCGTCCATCAGCAGTCAGTGACCTACAGAAAGGAGAAAGGTAAATATATTTACATTTCTGTCTTGATACGAATCCTATTGTCATATCCCATATCTCCAGCATCCACAAACTACTTCCATCAGCGCGCTCCCTCCGGACCGCCGGACCTGAACTCCGGACAGGTCCGCTCCACCGGACCTAACCCAAATCTAGAATCCCCCTTATTTCCGGCCCTCTGGCTCATGTTGATATCCGCCTGCTTATTGATCTCCGGTATCCGTCTCATCTCCGAGTTCATTTCTTTATGATCCGTTTTACTTTACTTGATCCATTCGGACTTACTAATGTACACACCATATGCTTTCCTCACTGCCTCTGTACTCCGGATTACTGATCCTTAGCTATACCTATAGTATATAAACTCTTGTACTTGTTGTAGATACCTCAGTTGGAATATTAAACATAGTCCTGCTCATTCCTGCCTCTCCAGACTTGAGTTCTCCGACTCTTGTCAACCTCCGACACTAGGCTAAGGGTTGACCCCTAAGCCCATTCCTATTACTGGCTCTACCTTCGGGTAGTCTACTTCTGTCCCTTTCTGCTACCGGCTCCAGCCTTAAGCAGTCTACTCTTTGATTTGTGTTCTTCGGTACTACCAGGTTACATCCTACCGGACTTGGTACTACTGGACCCCCTGAAATTAGGGGCATGTACTCAGGTAAGGGGCACAGCGCATGAGCTGAAGCCAAGCCCCTTGGATCTAGCCCTCCTTTGAGCACGGCCTTAACACCTATATGAATTCCTAAAAGCCATGCTTGCTCTGGATGCTCATCAAGGTAGTTCAAAACTGCATCACCTGCCCAAACCCACTTTTTTCTAGTGCTATCAAACCAGTAACCACCGGTCGCAATATGTTTGATGATGTCTAGTCTCACAAATATTTTGCATGTATCCTGGCTTGGTCCTTGTCGATTGCTATGTATACATGCCAGCTGGGACACATGATTGAATGTCGTATTGTTCAGTGGAAAAGAGAATGGCTGGTCCAAAGTGTCGGATATATGCAGGAAGATGGACCAAAAAGTGAAACTTTGGCTTCGAGATGAGAATGCTTGGTGTGCATTTTGCTGTGACATTAAGAAAATCCTCAATTGTCCAAGAAAGCTTCATCTGTAATTCAATCAGCATTGGTGCAGCAGTGTCAGCATGCGATCATACCAAGTATATCTCTATATCATCTATCTCTGTGTGCCAAACATACACAACGAGCTCACCAATACTTGTCCACCCATCAAGTACCGTTCTCAGCAGTAAGTCTTGAATGAGAAATGGCATGACCTGCACCAAACTTTTAAAGTGTTTCCCTATGAGCCCACCCTTATAATGGCAAATATAATCAGCATTGAGACATGGAGCATTGAGCCCATCCTTCTCAATGGAGTCGAGATACATTTGAAAAACGTCCAAAAGCTTTGCCTTCTCGAGAAGATACACAGATTGACCCCAAAAGTATTTTACAACCCCCAATAGCACTGTATGGAGAATTTCTGTTGGTGTATCCTGATGAACACTGATTCCTGATGAAAGGTCAATGTACGGCTGAAAATGCGGACATGAACCTTACCTTCCACACCCAGTAATGGATTTATTGCACCCTCGATTGTGCACCCTTGCAGGAGGTCTTTGAGTTGCTTCTCTAGAATAGCCTTGACTTTGCTCTCTGGTTTTGCCTGAATGCCAGTACCCCATTTGTGTAGTTTCTTCCCCAGCTCAACAACCATCTCAAGAATGTAACTTGTTGTGTCCTTCACACCTGATGAAGCGACAGATTTCTTAATCTTCTCTGCTGCACCTGAACAGAGTGCAGAAGCAAATTGTGCACGAATCTCTTCTGCCGTTCCCACAGGAGTTCGAAGTTTTCCTGGCTGCTCAGACAGTCAGTCAATATGGTGACGGTTAGTGCAAGAATATGCTACGTACCACAATAAGTATCACATACATAATTGATTTTCTTGCATGGCACTCATCATTTCCATTGGGGCTGCATGAGGAGAAGATGTGACAAATCAAATACAAAACTCTTTCTCAAGCATTTTGCAAGGTAGATTTGCATTGGACATGTATATTGTGTGGTGCTTATTCCATTGCTTGGATATATTTCCAGATACATCATCCATGAAGATTATAAGAGGGACCGAGTACACCATACATCCTTGAGATTTTGCGCACAATGGATTCAGCACTAGTTTCGAGTATTTGTTTGACAACTCCATCAGCCCACAAGCAAGTTCATCATCATTGGCAGATATTTCTCTGAACAACCTTTGAAAGTTGGATGTCGGGATCATTTCCTGCTCATCATTGACAATAAACCCATCCTAAGTCTATCAGCAAAATTGAAAGTATGCAAAAAACAGATTCACCTCTGTTCATTGTACAGCACAGCCAAGCACATGTAGCTGCTTGTCCGCACTATCATTTGTTGACGTGTACGATGCAAGAAAGAAACGCTCAGGTATAAAGTCATCTCCCGATGCATCCTGCAAGAGCTCATTCACGAAGTAAATCTCCCCGTCGACTTTAGCTGTGGGGAGCAAAGGGAGTTCGAACAGCATTTTCTCTCCATTGAACACCTGAGACATTCCCTTTCCCCTGTCTTCAGGGTAATCCTGCATCGCAAAACATGTGAGAGGGTTCACATAGTCCTAAATGAGAACATTTGAAGTCAGTGTTGAGAGATGAGATCATGTGTGAGATTCTGCATACCTTGGCAATTGCTTTTCCAACATTGTTGAGATAAAATATGTTGCCCGAATGTGTAGTGATCTTTTCCATTGGATTGCTGACAAGTGTTCGAACAGATTCTTGGAGTCGATTCAATGCATATAGCAAGGGAACATCATGAGCACCAAGCTCCTTTGCCCAAGATAGAACTGCCTTTTTCTGCACCTCGGAGAATGGCAGCCTTGGAGAACTAAATAGTAAGGCGGTAATATAGTGCTTAAATGATAGGTCAGCAGTGAAAATGCACGAAGATATTAAAACATACAGCTTTTGATGGCCAAGGATACATTGGATTGTCAGGTGCAACTGGATGGTTCAGATTTACATCACACGAGGTGGTCAATGGACAGTCGTCTAATAATGTAAATAAGTCTCCCACAGGGAAAGAAACAGTGTCTAACCTAGAAGTTCAATCCCAAAGTTTGATTCTGTCTCATCATCAAGGCCCATCTCTTCACTCACTGGGGCAAGCAGCATGGAAAATATTTGTTCCCCTGGAGCAAGGGCAGACTGCAACTCCTCATACAAATCACATGTCTCGTTGACTTGGTAGAAAGGACTGCTTGAGATTGCGTTCCAGAGATCAGTGACTGGTATTACTTTGTGGTCTGGTCCATGTGGCTCCGGGATATAGACAGCATCATCGACGTCCATGGTGCTTGAGGCAAAATTGTCAATTCCATCGTCAACAGGTGAAGGTAAATGTTCTGCTTCATGATGGTGCCATTGCCTTTGCCATTGCCTTTGCTGTTGCTGTTGGGAAGGAGCCTTCGAGCGTGTTGAAGTCCAGATCCTGACATGACACTGATGTATGACAGTGTCAACATGCTTCATTGCATGTTTAGGATGCATTGTGCGCAAAGTGTTATCACGCTTCAGACACACATTGCACACAACCTGAGACGCTCCACAAAACTGCAAGACTGCATTAAACATCAGTAGATGCTATTCATATTGAGTGCAAGACTTACTTATACCGTCAATAGATTCCAGTGCGGCTGACATGATACCAATTGTTGAGTGATTGCAGTGCAATCACCAATTGGAGACTTGATGATTTGGACTCTTTCAGATCACATGATTCCTTGGAGGGAATTGAGGGGATTTTGAAGCCTTGGTCAGAATTTGATACTGTGCATGGCATGAGTGAAAAAAACCAGCAAGAGAGAGAGAGAAACAATGTGTGTATGCGCCAGGGTGCACAATACCCCATTGACTAAAAAGTAGCAAAAAAAATTAGAAGGGAACATGTTAATTGTTCCTGAAAATGGAGGGGCGGGCAGTGAAAGTAGAATAGAGGAGAGGCAGAGGAGTAGATGATATGTAGAAGGGAATATGATAGAGAACGGGGTGAAGATAAAATAAAGGGGTGCATCAGGAAAACAACAGATTCATTTTTACAACTTAATAGAGACCCAAAGCGAAAATTCAGAGCAAGGAACA
The DNA here is from genome assembly GCA_016584345.1 of Suillus ampliporus. NCBI lineage: Eukaryota > Fungi > Basidiomycota > Agaricomycetes > Boletales > Suillaceae > Suillus > Suillus ampliporus. The sequence continues at coordinate 11,715 of JABCPV010000332.1, forward strand.
CAATCTGATTTTTCTGCAGTCAAGCAGCGGGCAGCCTGCAACATGTGAAGCTGAGAGTATGGTGCAGGAAGCTCATTGTTTGATGTCAGCCCAGGATTTAACTGTTCAGCCAGCAAAAAAACACAGCAGTCAAGGAATATTTCAACAGGTGAAAGAAAACCACAGCAGTCAAGGAATATCTCAACGGGCGAAGGAAAATCATGACAGTCAAGGAATATTTCAATGAGCGAAGGAAAACCACGACGGTCAAGGAATATTTCAATGAGCGAAGGAAAACCACGACGGTCAAGGAATATTTCAATGAGTGAAGGAAAACTACGACAGTCAAGGAATATTTCAATGAGTGAAGGAAAACTACAACAGTCAAGGAATATTTCAATGAGCGAAGGAAAACTACAACAGTCAAGGAATATTTCAATAAGCAAAGGAAAACCATGGTCCACAACAGCCAAGGAATATTTCAAGGAGTGCATGAGTGCACCGACCAGGTGCACGCACTGCCGTGGTGATTGTGGTGACTTGTGCCAATCAACCAAAAAAGGGGTTACAAGCAAGCACGTGAATCAAATTGTTCAAGTTGCCATCAACAGTGAGGACTGGAGACATGACCATGTCAAACACAACAACTGTTAAACCTTGTCATCTTTCAAGCTCAACCTTCTATCCAGATGTGCAACTCGCCAAATCAAAAGACGTAATTCTACAGCCTTTGTCAATTTTAGTAGGGTTTTCAGGCACAGTACCTCGTCACCTGGCTCATTCAAATATTGTATGTGGTACAATTTTCTTGAATAATGGCCACCTATACTGACAGACATTTAGCCCATTGAAATTACTGTGTCTGTGGAAGACAAATATAAATCATTCATGGGACTGGTAATCGAGAGAGTGTCTCAACAGCCTCATCACTCGAATAATGTATGTATCTGCACCAAACTTTTGCAATGAGACTGACCATAGTGCATCTGAAGTCCATAGCTTTCAGTCAATCTTGCTCTGCGACTGATGACAACATGTCTTTTTCCTTCCTTCCACTGCTGCCAACATTCGATCACACAGATTCTGACCACTGGGCAGAACTCTTGGACAACATCCAATCATGGCTTGTGAAATCTGTAGATCCGATAACACCTGAATGGACTTGGGGTCGGGATGCATTCTGGTATGCATTTGTCGCTACCCATCCCGACTTCCCAAGCAGGAAGTGGTCCTTCTGGGATCCTAGCATTCCCCTCGAGGGCCAATTCATCAAGGAGTGGATGGGGGGGCAGCGGCATCAGTATGGCCATCGACGCCGACGATGATGAGCTAGCTACTGTCTCTACACACAGTGATACCCTGGACTACATTTGGTCTGAATTTTCAAGGCACATTGCACTTTTTTATCCCTATCCTTTGGTTTCTACTTTGTGATTTTTCCTCCATTGAACATTTTGGGACATTTGGCATGAGATATAGGGTACTGTGTTGTATCATGTCTGCATGCTTTGTTGTATCTTGTCTTTGAATCAATATGCATGTTCAATGACAAGCTGGACTTCACAATCATGTTCCCTCATGGTTTGCAATGCGAAGTGTGAAATTAAACTATACTGCCTAATACCATGTCTATAATACTTGTCGTGTCATATACCCTATACCTGTCATATGAAAATGCTATATCTTGCATCCTATGCTGTACGAGCAAGGCTGCTGTTATAAATTCTATGCTTGCCACGTACATGTCATACACCTTTCATACATAAATCCTATGTCTTGTTCCCTTTGCCGTGTGCTTGTTGGTGTCGTCGTCGTGCCAATACTTTACTCCCAACACGGAAACAGGCTAACTTCGCATGCTGATTCAGTGTCTTTCCAAGCTTGGGTGAATGTCCTGAACTAGATCTTTTATGGTGACTTGATCTTGGATAATCGTCAAATAAATTTATCATTTATCGTAAATGTACCATTTATGTATGAGGTTCTGGTTTTATCATGTACATTTAAACTATTTTTCGTCAAATATTAAACGTGAGAATTTGACGATTGGCCGTGTACAAACAAAGAGTTGACAACTCTTGACCTTGAAGACTGTAGGAGTTGAGCGCTGAGCACGCCTTGAATCAATGAGGCGGTGTGGCAAGCGCATTTTGCTGCAAACCATAATGGACAGTTTCGATAACTTTCAGTATGATTCTGCTTCATCGTATGACAAACACTGGAACTCCTGTCGATCTGGAAAGCCTCTCCATCGTAGACGATCGCTCCCAAACATCCTCGCACGCCAGTGGACACGATGGGCACCATCATCACAGGTCGAGAATTTCTATAGATGAAGACTAAATTTTATACTGTTCTCGATGACCTCAAAGACGAGGGTGCTATGGATCTTCCTCCTCATGCCTGCAGGTAAGGTCGTACGTATTATTCGTGGGACATGACTCAATCTGCATCGGTTCCGCCCAGTTATTGCAGAATTCACTCGCCAGCTTCCGTCGTGAAGTGCCTTGTGTGCTCTAAATGGTTCTGCACCTCGCGCGGCAACACTTCCGCCTCACATATCGTGAACCATCTAGTGCGCGCAAAGCACAAGGAGGTTATCTTGCATGCCGAAAGCCCGCTAGGGGAAACTACCCCCGAATGCTATAATTGTGGTGGTAAGAACGTGTTCATGCTGGGATTCATCCCTGCGAAGAGTGACGCCGTTGTCGTGCTATTGTGTCGGTAAGTCCGCGCCAGGCTAGTACATAGACTCGTATTCATGGCATATATGCAGCCAACCCTGCGCTGCCGCCAAGGACATGTCTTGGAACGCCTCCCTATGGGCGCCATTGATCGATGACAGGTCCTTCCTTTCATGGCTCGTTCAAGATCCCGAACAGTAAGCTTTGTGTCTCGGTCGCAGTTTTCGCGCTCATTATTGTTTCCTAGACGTTTCTGACGAAATCGGGCTTGAATTGCGAAGGACTGAAGGCATGCCTACCGATTGCACCCATAACTTTGCGGCGGATTTTGTCTGCAAGTACACCACTTTTGATAGGATGCAGTTGGCGATGAAGACGTTTGCGATCGATGTTAACGGATACATCGTGCGTTTATTACTCTATGTCTTGTTGAAGTCACTAAACCGCCACCAGTATTACAAGCTTCTTGGACATGAACTCGAGCCCCAGGTTCTCCGCACGCAGATGCCTAAGTGTTTCTCTGCGCCAGGTCTTCCAGAGCTCAATGTATGCGGTCAAGAGTGTTCTGCAGAAGCCTATTAGTTTGATCCAGGGTCCTCCTGGTACTGGAAAGACGGTAACTTCTGCTTCGATTGTCTATCATCTCCCCAAGATGAATCCCGGTCAAGTTCTCGTCTGCGCATCGTCGAACGTGGCTGTCGACCAGCTCACTGAAAAGATACATGCCACTGGTTTGAAGGTCGTGCGTCTGACCGCCAAATCCCGCGAAGCCCTAGACTCTGGCGTCGCCTTCTTGACGCTGCACCAACAAGTTGCAAATAACACGACTCACGTGGAGTTGTTGCAGCAGTTGATCGTGCTCAAGAACGAACAGCGATAATTGAACTCTAATGATGAGAGGAAGTACAAGACGTTGATTAGGCAATGCGAGAAGGAGATTTTGGGTGCTGCGGATGTTATCTGCTGCACGTGCGTTGGTGCTGGTGATCCTCGCCTCAACAAGCTCAAGTTCAGGACAGTTTTGATTGATGAAGCTACGCAAGCTGCTGAACCGGGTGCGTAGCTTTTGTCCTTTGATGAATCGTTCGTTCACTGACCCTGAACCAGAGTGTATGATCCCTTTGGTGCTTGGCTGTAAGCAGGTTGTCCTTGTCGGCGATCACCAGCAGCAGCTTGGTCCGGTTATTATGAACAAGAAAGCCGCACGCGCTGGTTTGACGCAATCGCTTTTCGAGCGTCTCGTTGTACTTGGCAACAGACACATCCGTCTACAAGTGCAGTACCGGATGCACCCCTTGTCTATCTGAATTCCCCTCGAATATGTTCTACGAGGGCACGTTACAGAATGGTGTCGCTGCGCAAGAATGTTGATGTCCCGTGGCCCGTTTCCAGACACCCTGATGTTCTTCTACTAGAACCTTGGTCAGGAGGAAATATCATCCAGCGGAACTTCATTTCTTAACAGGTAGTTTCCATGTCCTCATATCCCAGTTTCTCCCACTCATGACTGGTCTCAGGACGGAAGCATCCAACGTCGAGAAGATCGTAACCGAATTATTCTAGATGCCTTGCCATCAATACGCTGGGTAACTGTGAGTGATGTGACATGATAGGACATGACGTGGACGAAGTTTAACAGGTAGGCTCGTCATTTGCTCCGTAGCACAAGCAGTTACTATGACTCAATACAGGCGGGAGAACTCGACACATCGTATATAAACTTGGTTACACCTTTCCATTCTCTCCGCGACACTTAAAACTGGATGGCGTAGAACATCCAGGTCTGGTTGCTGGTCACTTTGGCAGCGTCGAAGACCCGGACTTCCAACTGCGAAATACGAAGAGTGAGCATTTCTGTCGGGCACGTGACGAGCGCGCATACCGCAGAGTCCGCAGCAATACTGCAGATGTAGTTCTGGCTATTCTGGGTGAGTTTAATCCTGCGCGCGTGAATGGCTCGTACATCGATAAGATACAGCTTTCACTCACAGGTATTGTCCGACCGCTTTGGTCGGACTCGGAACAAGGGTCCAGCTGAAGTTCTCGAAGTTGCCAGTGACGGTGCCGCCCTGGCATATTTCAAGACGTGGCCAATCAAAAAAAGTACTTCGGCGCGGAACTGCGCTACTTACGGGAGCTGCTTTATCGATAACGGCAAACGAACCGTAGAGGAGGTTTGCCAATCTGACCGTCTGCGTCTGCGGCTGGCTACCATTGCCCGAGTCGAGCACTTGCACCGTCCACTACGCTGATCGTGAGCCTGCGCCCTCTGAGAAAATGAATCAACACTAACGAGCTGGGAAGCCAAGTCCTTCGCAACTGTCGTGTCGTTTTCACCAACTATGTTCATGGGGGGATTCGGATTGCCGGTCATGGTAAGCACTTGACCAGTGCCTTGGTTGCAGATCTTGTAAGTACCGGAAGGCAGGTTAGACATGATAAGAAGGGCTCAGGCTACTTGAAGTAGGTGGGATTGGCGATTGGTTTTGACGAACATGACCGCCAAACGAGTCGAATTTTATATGTTGTGTTGCTGCAGGGGATCGCCTTAAAAGGATGTCGTTGAAGTAATGTCACGATGTCAGACGCATGGTTTGCGTCTTCGCGAGATGTTTCTAAAACAAACCTTCTAGATCTGAGCGATTTGATGGCAGGCACGTTACCAAGGATGAATGCATGATTGGCCGTCCGCGGTCCGCGGCTCGGCACACCATTCTACTTGGCTTCTAAGCTTGTTGGTTGGATGCGACTTGTTCTCAAACTGTCGTCGAACGCAGACCGAAAATGAGATCGTAAGTGCATAGTCCCCGACTCCCCGTGGAGTCAGTGGTGTTTAGGCGTAGATCTACCGTGATCCAGACAATCCGAGATCTTCAAGTTCGATGCGACGACCACGGTCGGATGGTCCGCAATAACGTTCCCAGTCCTTCCGACTCCCGAGACACCAGCTCTCAAAGGGATCTGACGAATATATGAATACTAGTCCTCATGGAGTCTGGGCGCAGATCTACCGCGATCAAGACAAAAAATCATCGAGAAGATTTGTTCTATGTTCCTAACTCGAAGTGTGAATTCAGGGAAGACGGATGAATGACACTGTAATTAGTAACGGACGTGAGAGTAACAAGGAGGGCACTTTGTACTTTGATTTCTAAACAAAAATAATAAAAACTCACCCATCGTGTGACGAAGCACAGATTTGTGCGACGGACGAAGTCGTGCTGGCTGGTGGCAGCTGCATGCAGCCGGCAGGCTGTGGAGGGCTGCAGGAGAGAATGAGAAAATGAGTTTTTTTTGTTAGAAGAAATAATAAGCACTCACCTGTGGTCCCATATGACAGTTTGGCAATGGAGATGACAACCTTTTTAAGCTCTGTATGGAATGTGAAGAGATTATCACAGAGCTCATCAGCTGGCACATCTGTGGGCTATACTCTGGGAAGTAGCCTTGCAATAAGACATGAGATGACTGGAAGAAAGCAGCAGTACAAGGAGAATTTACCATTCTCAAATTTGAGCTTCTTCTGGTGGCATACCCACAATTCAGCATCCAGGACTTCTTGCACAATTTCATCAGTAAACCACAACTTTCTCCCCAGACATAGGTATTTTTGATAGTTTCCCACAGTAATGCACAGTGCCGACAGAGCTCACAGGACGTACAACTTTAAACATTGTCAGATTGCACAGTAATTCCGGCTGCTCAAAGCATGGACAGTTCGCGCAGCATAAGTGACCTGAACTTGAAGTTCGAGTCAATTGATTTTGAGCAATTCCCAAGAACATGACACTATGTAGTAATTAGACTCAAAATTCAATACCCCACATAATTCAGGCGTGAAACAAACATCATGTTTGACAACAGGTGACATGAGCATACATGTACAATAGTATGTATCATATGTATCATAAATGTAAACAAGGACAGGCATAAGTATGGATCTTGAAGAAGTGAAGCGCCGCGCAATCAATCAAGAATTATTGTGGGTTGCCAGCCCTGCAGGATTTTCAAATTTGATGTTCCTGTACTCCAGCATTATAAGAACGACACTGCAGGAGATCATATTGCGCCTACCGAATGAACTTGGTTGACTTTGTCCCCACAATAACAAATGATTCGGAGGGAGATGAGACCAGCCGTGCTGCTTGAAGATGATTCTCATACACCCCAGCCCGAGGTCCATGTCATCTACCTTCTTCTCTGCAGCTTCTGCTCGGAATTTGAGCAGGCTCACAAATACCTCATTTTCCCATAGTACACAATCCACGAGTGCCTTTTGGGCACGGAAAACATTGCGTTTCGCTCTTACAAGTTCCATTAGCAGGTTTGCCTCCGAGTCTGTTGGTTCTTGGATGGACTATGGAAATGTGAAGTGTGTTGAAGAACTGATAGACAAGATCAACTCACCATAGAACTGACTGTTTCAAGGATGTCGTATAGGTCGCATATACCAGTGAATGGTCCATCACTGTTGGAGCCAGGATGGGTGGAAGCTGGAGAGCAAGAAGCGCTTGCTGATAATGATCGCAGAGTGGTGATATCAAACTTCAGTGACAAGGAAAACATGATGGGAAGGATGTAACATGCGGAAAATGCCGAGCAATTCTGATCCCCTTACCTTTTCTTAGTCCACGATTCCTGGATCATGCCTGCAACTCGCTGTCCATCATGTGGGAAAGAATTTAAGGATCATACCTCTGTGGTTCGTCATATGAGCCAACCTCGGTCTGGGTGTAATACTTGGTTGGAAGATCTGATCTGGCTCGACTCGACCCTCCCAGCTAGTGAAGATGATCCCATGGCGGCGGATGACCTTCGCGAACTTCATGCTTCCTCCTATGAAGCAGGAGAAGATGGAAATATCTATGACTTTGGAAATGAAGGAGAGACTTTGGAGCGAGGATTTGGTCAGGATGAGGATAGGGATGCAGAAGTAACTGACTACTTTCCCGAGCCCCCGGTCGCCTTTGAACATGGCTACACATTTTTGAGTCTATTTGACTCTGACGAAAATAGCATCTATCGCAAAACTAACCTTTACTATCTGTTTTTGAGTCGGAGAGAATGGCAAGTTGCGGCATGGCTTCTGCGTTCGGGTCTGAGCATGGGAAAGATTGATTCTTTTCTAGCATTGGAGATGGTCAGTGCTTTATTTTCAAGCTCATCACGACAACCTGACTCAACAGAGTGCTTAGATCCAGGATCTACAGTGGCTCAAAAAAGTGTCCGAATGTTTATGCATTTTCAAGTAATTTGGTAATAGCAAGCCAGAATCAAAATATAACAAAGTGGTATAGGGATATGTCTGAATGCCCTATATCATGGCCTGAATCTGAGATATATAGCGTGGGAACCCGACAATATATGGGCAAGGTATGGTAATTTTAAATACATGACTCATTCAGACACTTTTTTGACTTTATGTTAAAATCACAAAATCAGACCATTCATGCATAATATTATTAAATAAAATGGTGTCATAATAATAATATGGTTTAATTTGAATATAATTTGAATATATAAACCACAAAAAGATCATGAAATTCAACATAATCATCATGAAGCCCATCTTTTCTGCTCAAAAGGATAATATCCTGGTTCTCTGTACCTTTTGTTTATATATCAGGAATATTGCTTCAAAAACTGGTCTTGGTAAGTCTACTATTGCCAGAGTCATAAAAAATGACATACCAGATAAGGAAAATACTAAAATGGGATGTTCTCCCAAGCTTACTTCACAGAACAAAAGAGCTATTGTTCACTAAATTCTATCTGGCAAGGCTTCAAATGCTACACAAGCTCATCATCTTCACTCCTGTCTCAACCCAAACTGTTAGAAATGCCATCAAGGCAGCCAATCTTAAGGCTGTAACCAAGAAGAAAAAACCTCTTCTCTCTGCAGCTCATAGGAAGAGAAGGCTGGCCTTTGCTTTAAAGCACCAACATTGGACTGTGGAATACTGGAAGAAGGTTATTTATTCAGATGAAACAAAAATCAAATAGAATGGGGTCAGATGGCCAGGAATATGTGTGGAAAAAGGCAGGAGAACCATTAGAAGAAAGAGATGTTAAGGGTAAACTGAAGTTTGAAGGAGGAAGTATGATGGTATGGGGTTGTATGGGGTGGAATGGGGTGGGGTTTCTTTTTGAGGTGGAAGGAAGGATGAATGCAGAGCAGTACATCTCTATTCTAGAGGAGTGTCTACTCAAAAGCATGCATAAGTCAGGAATTGATAAAGAAGACATTGTCAGCACACCTCAAAACTAGCTATAAAATGGTTTGAAGATCATGATATCAATGTTCTATCATGGCCAGCACAGTCTCCAGACCTTAATCCCATTGAACATCTCTAGGAATTACTCAAAAGACTACTTGCTGCCTATCAAGATCCTCTATAGGGGCTATTTGAACTATGAGAAAGAGATGCAGCAGAGTAGAAAAATATTGCTAAAGAGGAGTGTCAGAAATTGATAGAAAGTATACCTAGGAGGATTGCAGCAGTTATTCAGGCCAAGGTGGGTAACACAAAGTACTAGAATCATAGAATAGTCTTGGTTCAATATAAAGTCAAAAAAGTGTCCGAATGAGTCATGTATTTAACATTACCATATCTTGCCCATATATGGTCAGGTTTCCACGTTATATATCTCAGATTTGAGCCATGATATAGGGCTTTCAGACATATCCCTATACCATTTTATAATACTTTGGTTCTGGCTTTCTATTCTCCAATTACTTGAAAATACATAAACATTCAGACACTTTTTTGAGCCACTGTACATCTATCATTCCACTCAGCAAAAGAGTTATGAGGTCGAGCTGAAACATTGCCAAGTGGTCCGCGTTGGAAATCCCAAGTTATTCGTACATTGCATGCTACAAAGTCGCCAGTTATTCTCTACTGGCGCAATCCGATTGAGTGCATTGCCAGTATATTCAACCATCCTTTATTTCACGACCATATGGACTTCACGTCTCGCAAGGTTTATACCACAGTGCAGAAGCTGTCTCAGGTGTATACCGAATGGATGACAGGTGACCATGCTTGGGATATGCAGGTATGTGATACGTCTCATTTGAAGTCATTTCCTCATGTATTGTTGAAGTTGGCACTACCTCATGGCGCAACTCTCCTTGGTACTATTTTATCTTCGGACAAGACATGTATCACCGCATTGACGGGTGATCATGTCGCGCATCCGCTCCTTCTCAGTCTTGCCAATATCCACATGAGCACACCACTAAAATCATCCTCGAATGCCTTCGTACTTGCTGCTCTGCTACCTATCCTAAAATTCATTCACAAGAAGAAATGAATGAAGGGTGTGTTACAAGATCGGCTTGTTCATCAGTGCCTGGACATTGTATTAGAACCACTGAAGTTGGTGGCTTGAGAGGGCATCATGATGTCAGATCCCACTGGATTCAGTCATTACTGCTTCACCCTGCTCATGAGTTATATTGCCAATACCCCTGAAGCCATGATGCTGGCATGTGTTGGTGGAAAGACATCTCCTGTCACAATGGCCATGTACAAGCAATTCGGAGATGCCTTCTGACATGAACCCTGCACGAGAGCAACAACTCTTGCACAGCTGGATGTTGTACACTTGCATGCTGATCAAGACGATACCGAAGCATTTTTCCGTGAGTTGCAGAGGTTCCACTTGAATGGCATTGCAAAACCATTCTGGAGTGACTGGGTGCTAGCAGATCCTGAATGATTTTCACACCCAAATCATTGCACATCATTTACAAGAAGTTTTGGGATCACAATGCGCAGTTGGAGAGTCTGAGATAGATTTTTGGTTTTCCATCTTACAGCCCACCACTGGTTATTGGCATTTTCATGAAGGCATCTCGAAACTCAAGCAAGTTACAGGTCATTGCCATTGAGACGTTCAGCGATCAATTATCGCAGTCTGCGCAGATGCAGCACCCTCTGGTGTCATTGTTGCTGTTTGTGCACTCTTGCACTTTCATTACCTTGTGCAATCGCCACGCATTGACGACCATGATATCCGCCGCATCTCAGCTGCATTAGCTGAGTTTCATGCCAATAAGCATGCAATCATCAGCGCTGGAGTTCGCCAAGGAAAAGGTCGCACAGTTATCAACAACTGGCACATACCTAACCTCGAGCTTATGCAAAACATTGTTCCCAGCATCCACAGCTCTGGTGTTATGGGACAGTGGTCTGTGGATATCACTGAGCATGCACATATCACAGAGATAAAAGACCCTGCGAGATCAAGCAACAACAACAACTACGATCCGCAAATCTGTCATCATCTCAACTGTGCGGATAAGTGCAATCAGTTTGAACTTGCTATGGGCCTTCTGGATCACGGGCGGGGTACTGAGGAGTTGGAGGGTGTCCTAGAGGAATTTGCTAATGAGAATGATGAGACTGATGGTGACGTGGATGACATACCTGCAGGACTACCCTCCACATCTCAATGACCTGGACAGCCGTGTTCTATTACAAACTATTTTGCAATCACTCAGATGCTCCGGCAAAGGGAAAAGGGATCAGTGCCCGTCCTGTTACGCTCCTTTGTCGTTGGGCGGACAGCCTTTCATCTTGCTTACGGCCCGTCTATTAGGAGCGTTACTCTTGATGAAGTTGCTGTCAAGTTTGGTCTACCAGACCTGCGCCCAGCTATGGCTGATTTTCTTCACCGTGAGGTGACTTATGACAATCATATCCACCCAATTGGTGGTCCCAGAAGGGCTGCACATAACGCTGAACTTCTGTTTGATAAGGTTCAAGTATGGTTCAAAATTCATTTGCAGGAGACAGAATTTCATGACATTTGCAATATCCGCCCAGCTCAGACACTAAACTGCGCACCACCCAGTAACCCCTGGACATTAGGACATCATGACAATATCATTATCCAGACCAGCACAGAGCACTCGTGGCCTGCTAGTGGTCTTTCAGGTGTGCTCTTTCTGCATTTATTTACTGTAAGCTAAAGAATGATTCACACAGGTCACTCCATTGCACAACTAAGATTGATCATGCGGCCAATTGGCAAAAACGGCATGCCGTGGGCATGGAAAGATCAATTTGTTGCATATGTTCAATGTTTCGATATCTCTAGTGAACATGATCCAACTACTCAGTTGCACATACTGAAAAGAGCAAAATGCTCTAATGGGACTCGGATGGGCAATATCGTTCCAGTCTCTCAACTGAGAGCGCCTGTCAACCTCATTCCCCGCTTTGGCGCTATTGCGGACAAGCACCTCACACCCTATAACAGCATGGAGCATGCAACAGAGTTTTGGTTAAATTTATTTTGGGACAAAAACACTTTTTTTGCATTATCACCGTAGTATACTGTACTTGATAAGCTCAATTTTAGCATGCTAAATAAATCACCCTCAAGTCATACTATTGTAGTTGGGAACGGTTGAATCTACATGAATGACACATTGTTTCTCGAGTCCATACTATGGCATACCACAGCAAAACCGTAGACTATGGGATGAAGATGTCATCGCTGATGTCAGCTCCCTACATTAATGATGTCCATACTATGGACAAACTGACAGACCACGAGCTCCATCGCTTGATCATTGAAGAAGAAGAACCGCCAGATAATGCTGATGAGGGGCCTCTCAGTCATATGCTGGCATGGATTTTTCGGTCATTCACGGTCGAGGTTCCTGACGTGATGGAGCTGAAGGTCCCCTTACATAAAATTCGCTACCGCGATCACAGACTTCACAGTAAATTCGCCCTCACAGATGAACATGACCTAGTTCCGCTGTTCGATAAAGATGAGCAGCAGTGGAACTGGGCGCTTCCAATATCACATCTCGATGCACCTCACATTGACCGGACTGAAGGAATTACTGGAGATGGACTGGGAGTTGAAAATGAGATGTCTGGGGGTGGGGTCAGTGACAGCTTACTGGAGGGTCCATCGGTTGGTGCCTTGCAGGCTCAGAAACATCTGTTTGAAGAAATCTTTGCCTCATTTTTCAATACTATATGTGGCGTTCTTGCCCAAAAGCAACCAAAGATTGTGACTGCAAATAGCATGGTGGTTCGCACATGGAGTTCGGCCAATGCCACGTGTGCTGTGAAGGATGAGGAAGTTCATCGGAAGCCTGACCTTGCGTTGCTGGATGACATGACAGCTCGATGGGACACCATCAAGGCTGTTTGCAAGCTGACATCGCAGCTGTACTTACCTCAAAGCACAGTCGGAAAAACTATCGATAGCAAGGCATATCTCCTCCTGAGGCGTCAGCCTTGGAGGCGGTTTGTTTTACTGCTATCCCTTACCAACAAGTACCATGACCTGTGAGTACACATGTACGACCACTCAGGTGGTGTTGTAACGCCTCGTATCAATATCGTCAGCAATCTGAACTTTTACCTTTATGTCTTATCCTGTCTTGTCTTCGGCAATCCTGAGTGCATTGGGTATGACCCTTTGATCCTCATCTTTACGAAGACGCTTCGGCCTGCCCAACTCGAGTGTTCGCCCACTTTTCTTCGTGCCACCACAAACAAATTACCTGCTGCAGATCAAACACACAGATCTTTAGCCGAATCCCTGGTGGATGGGGCCATCCAGGTTGAGAGCACTGCCCCCCCTCAGATCAGGAGCACCACCCCCACAATGCCTAGTACACCAGCGAGTGCCTCCACAAGCAAAGCTGCATTGGCTTCCGACCCCCCCGAGATAGAAATCCCCACAGATCCTCTTCGTACAACTCCTTCACAACCTATCGGCAAGATATTAGTCAATGACCACGCATACGACATCCTCGAACTCATCTTTTCTAGCCAGGGGCTTGTTGGGTGTGGCACGGTCTGTTATTTGGCCAGGAGGGATGATGAAGAGTATATTATCAAGGACCACTGGGTCCTTGGGGATAAAGACATTGCCTTGAATGAAGTCATGATGCTTCAGGCAATGCAAGGGGTCCGTGGTGTTCCTCAACTCATTGAATATTGGCTTGTTGAGATCGGGCCTGAAGAAGTCGATGAAACAATTAATTATTGTGGCAAGATTTGGAAGAGTATCAAAGGCACTTCCCACATACATGTTCATTTGGTCTTGAAGCCGCGCGCACGACCTTTACACATGTTCTGAATGAAACTAGAGTTGGTAAGTGCGATTTGGGACATCATCAGAAGTAAGCGTAGTTTCTGCTCACTTTTCTGTCCACTGACTTGTTTTTAAGTTCAACAGATAGCTGTTGAAGAACGTGGAATTCTCCACCGAGATGGCAGTCTCAACAATGCCATGAGGGTCCACTTGGCGTGAAGTGTGTTCTTGAGAATCGATCAGACTGGCAATGGCTGCTGCATCTATGGTCCGCTGACTCATTCAAGGAGGGCAGCAACGAGAAGACCACATTCTTCTTCCATCTGCATGTGGACAAACTCAGAGAGCAATTCCATCCCTACTTCCATGACCTACTACCACTCACGGTGGAGTGGTATGAATTAATTAGGGGTAAAGGGCCATCGCAGGTGATGATGTTTAAAGAGTTCATTGATCTTTTGAACAAGCACCTCGACATCCTTCCAAAGGATGAGCCTTCCCTGGAGCTTCTATTTGTGCGGAAGGTCATTGGAGGACTCCCTGATGGACTCTCTGGTGGAAAGAGAAAGGCGCCATCCGAAGCGGTTAATAATGAATATTTACCAATCATGGAACATAACACGACATTCGGGGGTCGGGTTCTTTGGACGATGGAACCTGTGCCCCAGCCAAAGCGGACCAGAACTACTTGATATACCTACTACTGCATGTACATTCTTTGACAACGATGACTCGCCACCAATATGTTATGACAACTATATGATAGCATATAGTTTCAACTTTATTAGCCAAGCGCAGTTTTCACATGGAGGTTGAGTCACTTATCATTGTAATACATAGACTACATTATACATTAAACCTTACCTTCAAGCCTCATCTTCGATGACAACGAAAGGAGTTCCAGGTCTTCTATGTTTACTTCACAGCAGCTGCCAGTTTTGACTCGGACTGACTTTTGCTGGATACCCTCAGTGCTTTTTCCAACCCCATTTGCCATATCAGCAGAGCATTGGTATGCGACTTATGACTCAGTTCATAGGCTCGGATCACCTCATGCAAGGCACTATTCCAACAGTGGAGATTGAGTCGTGTTTGAAGCGGTTGGGCTTTCAGATTACTTAAAGGTGAGTATCTGGAAACTGTCAGCTTGGTGTCTCATCCATCCCGTTCTCTCCTCATGCCTGGTAGCTCTAGTAAGGCAAAGAAAATGGAGCGCAAAGCTTTGGACTCCGATCCCAAGATGCTCGAAGGGCAGGCAGGCTTGGGACAGCGATCACGAGCTCAGGCATCATTGCAGCCGCCGACTGATGTGAACAACTCCCAGCCTCGATGTTCGGGTCATTCTGGTGCAGGGAAGGAGGCAGGGGCGCTCAACTAGAAAATATAGGCGCTATCTTGGATGCTCCAGCTTGGACGAGCCAACCGAAGGGCACCACATCTCTTACCTCAAATTTTCCTCTGAACCCTCTTGCTCCAGAGCCGTCTCACAAGGGCTGTGGGAGTCGCTCCAAAGTACATTCCCTCCCAATGATTCAAGACGCAATACTAATCAGATGCCAAGATTAAGCAGCCCCCTCCTCCCTATACCATCTCGGAGACATTGGATTCAAGCACCACGACTTCCAGACCACATCCAAAGAAGATTAAGATAAGTTTTTAATTCGCAAGTGCTCATGCATTAATTCTTATTAAGAAAACTGTCGCTCCTTCCCTGAGCCTTGAGGCCTCAAACTACCAATGCACTTTCATCCAATGAGATGTTGGCGGACAGTACGGATTTGCTCCACCCATCATTCCTCCTGGCACAGAGCCAGACCTCCAAGCACTCAACAACTCATTCGTGGCCGCAGCCAAGGGTGTCAGTGAGCAATGTGCTCTGTCCGCATCTCATGACTCCCGTCTTGTTGCTGCTAATGCCCTCGAACACCGTCTTCCTGCCGCTGCTTCTAGTGATTTGTCCCAGCAGGTACTTTCAGAGCCGAGTATTGTGAACCTGTCGGATGCTCAATTTCACGAGAATCTGGATCCTATCCTCCAGCCAATCAATCATGGGGATCAGAGAAACCTTGGGCCACAAGGCACAGACTCTGAACATTCAGATGCTTCCATGGAGAGTAGTGATGTTGAGGATACATCTGATGGAGATGAAGATAGTGTAGACCGACAAATTGGTTGGGGAGAAGCTGGAGGGTGCCGTGACACACATCCTGGTATGTGATTGACTATTGCCGTCCATGATTGCATTGACCAGTGACAGGTTTTTCAGAGGAAGTCCAACCGTCCCAACCTTGGGTTGCCATTGCTCTTCCATCCGACTTCAAATTCCAGCACTCACGGGATGAAGACGATCACGCAGCTGGGAGATCTTTGGCATTCAGCAATGTTTCGAGCAGCGACGATTTGGAAATGGATGCCCCCCAGGTATAACTTATTGGTTTGTTTGAAGTGCGCTCACATTCTTATCCCTTCTAGCCAGCTGATGTCCTGCAACTTCACCATCAGAAAAATGGGCATCCCCGCCTTCCCAATCCTACCCTTCTGGACCTCCTCAATGGTGCCTGAGATGGTCAATAAGCCAGGCTCGACGAATGCAACAAAAGCATCTAAGGACCTGGGCGATGGGCCCAAGTCCACACAACTAGCCTGGTATGGTCCCCGCTGGAAGCACTTTCTCGAGGAAGCGAAGGGAGAGTGTTGTGCCCTGCACGCTCTAGAGAATGCATTCCTGAAACTTGTCCCTGATTTATCAACCACTGTCACGGAATCTCTCTCAGCTTCTCTCGTTGAATGGCTCAAAGATGGTAATCAAGTTGAAGCTGGTATGTTGTTGCTTCCCTTTTGATATTTTACTGACTTGTACTATCTACCAGATGTGTGGCCTGCTCACAAGCCTGACATGGCAAGACTGGTATGCATCTCTTTTGTCGTGCGCTCACATCTCATTTCTTTTCTAGTTGTATGATGATCTATCAACTTGGCGGTCCGACCTCAAGAAGATAGTTATCGCCATCACTCCTTCCTTGTACAGTCTCATCCCGCCAGCCAACCTTCCCGCCCAAGAGCATGCAAATTGGGTTGAAGCAGCTGCTGCAAACTTGCTGGATAAATTGGCATATCTCCATGACGGAAAGGATGAACTTGGGAAGACTAGAAATTTTGCTCACCCTGCACTTGGCGAAGCCACCATCCTTTTCCTCTATGTAGGGTCTTATCACATCACCCATCGGCGACCAGACATCTTTTGCAAGCAGGTACCATTAAAGTGTTTAGCGCTCATCGCTACAGCAGTATTATTTCAATATTAACATGCTATACTGGGAATGCACTGACACTTTTTTTTAGTTCAATTGTGTCCTTGATGGCCTCAAAAAAAGGGAATGGGAAGTCTTACCCTAACTTTTCTTCAAAGGACTATCTGCCCATATATAACGGAATGCTTAAACTGCTCAACAACAAGCTTATGAAAGACCCATATCACAGCCCAAAACTGGTGCGGCAGCTTTGTGAGTGGGCCAAAGCTGGATGGTAAGGAGACGCTTGGGCTTTGCATGGTGTTCGATGCTAATGAATTCATCTAGGGCGCAGTCCTGCAAGCTCAACAGCAACAACACATCCAAGCACACCCATCTGCAGATTGAGCTTGATTGAGGGGAGCCGTTTGTCTATCAGTTGCCGCATATTAGTATATCATCGTTTTTCTTTTTCATCGTTTAATGTGTCTGACTGTCATGTGATTCATTTGGTTCAATATATGATTGTGTGCTATTATTGTCGTCACGTGCTATTATTATCATCGTGTGCTATTATTGTACAAGCTCCGCATTTTTTGAGTTGTCTGTGAGTGTCTGTACATACATGTACAGCAACAATTGGAACTACTGAAGGGTTTCTGGGAATCACTGGGTGGATCTGTGAGCATGTGTACAGTGATTCACAAAGTAAGGTGCTACTGTAGTGAGCTGGCAAGTAGGGACCAAGCTGTACATCTTGCATGCTGTCCAGCTCTGTCCAGCTCTGTACAGAGCCTGGTGATTTACTGATGTTGTAGTTCATTGGAGTGCTACTACAGATGGCTACCAGGAACTCCAAGCAACTATATAGCGCACTGTAGTCACTCAGATAATAGCACACAAAATAGCACAAAAACAAATGAATTCAAATAATCAACACAAGCTAGTATATTCACTGGCAGTTAATAGCTGGGACGATCTTCTTCATTCCCGTCTACAAGCCTCAGCCGCCGCTCTCACTAGCCTGGCCGCGCACCCTCCTCCTGAAGCTGGTGCTCTTGAATGGCATCTTCGAATGCCTCGTCGCTGATCCGGGATCCGTCTGACACCATAGTGAGTGTCTCTACACCTGCATGGAAACTTCGCAAGTTAGGCTAGTGCTTGTGAAATTAGAGTGAAACACACCAAGCCACATTGTTCAAATTGTCCACTAGACTCGTCACTAGTGTCGTCCAAGGTAGTAGGAGGATCATCCTGAGGGGTATTGATTGCTGGAGCTGCATCGTCAGGTCAAATAGAAGTGTGTTAGTGTACCTACAATTAACAAGCAGCAATTACATACCCTTCAGCTTGTGTGAACTGCTGCTAGTGGTGCGCGATGCCAGGGGAATTTTCCCCGCACTGAATTCCAGGACCTTAACATGCTTCGGAACTTGAGTGTAGTCAGTGAATGTCAAGATAGTCAAAGCCACCAGTAAAATGTACCTGTGTTTCACTACAGTATGCGGGCTTGATGTAGTCCATGATGTCGATGTCAATGTCGTTCAAGATAACACAGCATTTGGCGAGGGCAGGGCCTTCCCATAGGATGCTGCCAAATATGACGCCTGTCTCTGTCGACGAAACCGACAACAAATCAATATGGATGAACGGGGGAGCACCATGGGCAGTTACCTTGATTGTAGCTTTGATGCTCTGGAAACCATGAGGCGCTATAGTATATACAGCAGGTCGTTCGACCAGCTTGAGGTCTCCAAGTGTTGTGAAGTCAAGACAAAGATTCTGCAGCGTATTAGGCGTCTGGTTGACCAGAAGCACATCTGAGTATCGTCAATCAGACGTTGCCAATAAAATAGCGCATACAAGAAAGTATACGCACCAAGAAAAATGTCGAATCCGTGCATCTTAATGTATGCTTCCGCATATATGGGGTCCAAAAAACCTAGATGATACTATGAGCACTGGAATTAGGGGGTGCTCACGCCATGACAAAACCTACCTGTGAGCTGTGATATGCGACTGAGGTTGGATATAAAGTCTTCCTGGACTTCTGCAGCTCCCGTTGCCTTTCCTAAGTCCTCGATGTACTGCAAAACATATGGGTGATGCTGAATCAACGGATGTCAAAAACTTACATCAATAGGATCATCCGCTGATTTTTTCAAGAACTGCCGGAATGTCCATGTCAGTGAATGCTATATAAACCTTGAAAATAGTACACACCTCAACACGAAGAGCATTAGCCTTTGGACAATTGTCGGTAAGGTCCTCGAAC
This sequence comes from Suillus ampliporus, assembly GCA_016584345.1. Classification (NCBI taxonomy): domain Eukaryota; kingdom Fungi; phylum Basidiomycota; class Agaricomycetes; order Boletales; family Suillaceae; genus Suillus; species Suillus ampliporus. The sequence goes on from JABCPV010000332.1 coordinate 30,956, forward strand.
CGCAGCACAAGTTTCGTCCTTCTGTTTTCCCAACCTTTTTTCCTTTGTGGCTTGACGACGGACCATGTTTTGCGTTTCAGACACTGTAGAGAAAGTGAGTGAAGCCATGGCTCAGTTATACTTGCGAAAGCTTGTTTTGGAGTGTTGGGAGGCAGAAATTCAGGCCTACAAGAAAGAAAAGAAATTGCAACTGTCAGAAATAGCACCCGGCCCAGGTCTTACCCTCATACAAGCAAGCTTGCGAAAAATTGTCTCCGAGTGCTGGGATGCTGAGGTGAAGCATTGTGAGGAGGCAAAACGGGTACAACTCTTAGAGTTACTTCTTGCCGCTCATGGTATCATCAGACTAGTGTAGTGCGGTTACATCCGAAGTCTAGACCTGAACCTAAAAATTTTCAGTTGAAACAATGGGACCTGGGTTAGTCTCCATAACAGAGTGCATTCTTGGACTGAAGGAAAGGGCGTACCTGGTAGCCCTATGCAAAGGGCATAGCGGGAGGGCATAGCGGTGCATTCTCCCTTCCCCCCGACCCTCGTGTGTCTCAGTCACCCAAGTGTCTGCGGGTGATGCCTACATTGAATGGTTCACACCATTCAGAGAGGCAGACCAGACAACTGGTCTGCGTCAAGTCTCACGTTCGACTCGTCACTTGCATCAGAATGGGGCCGTGATACATGTTGACGAAATTATTCGTCTGTGTCACCTAATACCAAAGATGGGTCAATCGATCAATCCTACGTGGACGAGCGTGAACGACGAACGTGTATGAGTTGGCGAGTGAATTTTACTTGAATACATTCATTGACCTCGAGACTTTTTGTATGTCCACTATGATTACTTAGAATATAGAATAGCATTACAGCGCTCGATAAAATTACAATGTGCGAATATCGACTACAGTGACTACAGTGACTACAGTGACTACAAGCGCCTCCCGTAGCTCTACATAGCCCTGATTTCAACTACATATCACTACATATCACTACAGTGACTACGTAGCACTATGTAGCCGTCACTAAGACTACACCAATATTTGTTTTTTCCTGATGGCCTGGCAAGTACAAATCCTGCGCGAAAACGTGACGCTCCACAAAGGAGTTCAACAAGGAAAAATTTCACAAGAACCAGTCCAAGAGTATATAGTCTGAATCGAGTTTCACGATCCATAAAAGATACGCGAGCCACGAAGTGAACTAAAGGACGAACCAGTCCTATCGCATAATGATACAATCCGAAGTCGCACCTCATACGCAAAGAGGTGGCTAACCTCTCGCAACTCATACGCAAGGAGATGTTCACCCACTTACATACTAAGCGGTAGTAAATGATGACTCTGGCAACAGACAAGCTTTTGCCACGTCACAATCATGAGTGATCGTGTGTACTATGTCGACAGCGGCAGGGTACTAGCTAATGATCACCTCAATCTGCAACGAGGGTATCTACATGATATGTAACTGATATTAGGCGTGGCTATTTTGACGCGGTCGTGACGCGCCTGTGACGCAGCCTGACGCAACGCTTGACATGGTACTTACTACTATGGGTGCATGACAAGGTTGAAGGGATGAAGGGACGAAGCTTAACAGGCTGACACAGCTCGAGTAACACTTCATGCAGCATCTGCAAGCTAACATTGGATCATTAGACAATACAGGTGGAGTAGTACTTGATACTTGATATATCTCCAGGCTGTACGAACGCAGAGGGTTTACACGACAAGCACTGGTGAGATGTGCGTTTGAGCACTCTAGGGTCTGTACTGCAGTTGAACATGCATCGATAATGAATATTACATAATAGTGTTTGAAGCGACATAACATGATATTTGAAGGTAATCATCGATAGATAATTGAATAGTGCCGCGTCAATGCCGCGGGCCCGCGTCACGGCCGCGTCATTTTCACCTGGCCCACTGATATTACCTTCGCTATTCCATGTATAGTATATCAGCAAACAAATCATACAACATGTCATTCCGATGCCATTCCCCCCTAGTCTCTCCTACGCAGATCAATAGAAGGAAGACAGTCGTTCTGTATCACGGAGTATTGTGCCGAACAGTCGTAAATGATAATGTTGTTCCACGGTAAGGGACCCGACATTGAAAGCAGACCTTTCTAGATCTGAAGAATGGCCGTGGCTGCCCTCTGCTTAGGGGAGACTAAGGAGGAATGGCATTGGAATGACATGTTGCATGGAGACTCCATGACCACCCGTAATTGAAGCCGCACTAGTATATAGCTCCAAGTTCCAGCCCACTACTCCCAGTTCCCCAACCCTCTCTATCTTGACTGAAACCATGCCAGACCTCAAAGGCCCACAACAACTCAAGGGTGCCACCTCGAACGGCATTCCTCCTCCAACCTTTGACTTGCCGGTCAGTCCTTGTCGTGGTGCTCACTGGATCTTCCTAACGGGGCGCCAGCTTCCTGACACACCAGACATCATTACCGCCAACATTCAGAAGTTAACCGAACAAACGCCCAATCCGTATGTGGCATGCACTCTTAACACAAGTGGGGGTATACATATGGCACGTTGCAGACGACACAAATTTATCTTCCAGACGCTGGTCAAGCACCTACACCAGTTCGTCAATGAGACCAGGCACGTTGAACGTTAAGTCTCCGGTTCTCGACTGACGCTCTGACTATCACTAGTCTAACAACAGATGAATTCATGACAGCGATCGATTTCTTGACGCGCACCGGACAAAATCAAGGAATGATGATGCTATCAGCTGTCTTAGGTGTTGCTACTCTCGTCGGCACGTTAAACGATCACGTTGCGGACGGAGCAACCGAAACCAGTTTTATGGGCCCATTCTTCACGGAGGATGCTGCAGATGGTGAGTTGTAAGCAATCCTACTGGTACACGTTCGGACTGTAAACGGAGTCGCAGTCGACTTCGGCGAATCCATCGCGTCTGAAGGAAAAGGAGATTACATGTACGTCGAAGGTCGGGTTTTGACGACGGATGGGCAGCCAATCCCTAATGCCATTATTGATACTTGGGAGACCGATGCCAACGGTTAGTTCCTTCCGATTATCGTCTTACGATTCATACTCATTCTTTCCCATCAGGATTATATGACGTAGAATATGCAGACCGCTCGCACCCCGACTGCAGAGGTCGCCTACGCTCTGACGACAATGGTAGATTTGGTTATCGCGCTGTTGTGCCAATAACGTACGCAATCACCAGTGGAGACGTAAGTCGATGTTTATGCATACGCGATCTCGCCCTGAAAAGGCTTTGTCTCTACATAAAAGGGTCCCGTCAGTGAACTTCTTTGCCTTCTCGGTAGGCACAACATGCGGGCAACCCACTTACACATGGCGGTCCAAGCCCCTGGTTTCCACAAGCTCATGACGGCATTATATCTAGAAGACTGCGACTACCTAAGAAGTGACTGCATCTTCGGTGTCAAGACATCCCTGGTAGTGGTATGTCTAGGTTCCCGAGTTTCTTTGAGGCTGCTTGGTTTGACGTTCCTCTTCTCAACAGAGCTTGAAGGACATTGTAGATGACGAGGAAACTCGTAAACGCGGATTTCCTCGCGGTGGCTCCTTCAAGCTACTGCAGTATGACTTTGTATTGCTCACGGAAGAGCAATCTGCAGCGATACGTGCTCGCGTTGAAGAGGAACGCGGCATAATTACAGGGATGGCAAGTACTAAATAGATGGTCTACGCAGCCCATAGTGTCATAAGAATGCAATAAGAATGCATTGAATAATTACAACGGTGCGATATTGTGATTCATGAACCATTACTGCCACCAGTCATCCCTTCCTAATGCTTTTGTTTGCGCTCAATAATGCGCTCTAATGCATCATCCCTCTTCCTATTTGGCTATCGGAATGACAAAAATTATCCTCTTGCCCCTTCCTGCCCGCACTCTAACTAATAATAGCACTTATATCTGAATCTGGGCGGGTACCTTCCGCCACGGTACCACCGTTCTTCTGCACTTACCCTGTTGCACCTACAGTTACCCTTCTGCACCCTTGTGCGCACTCTGACCTCCTCACCCTTACCCAATTTAACATGGTTGCCTCCATGTCCTTAGGTATCAACACTTGTCAGAACGATATCATCACGACGTGACGATAGGGTGCTTCCCGCTGCACAAGGAGCGGCTGAGCGCTGTGCTCAAACACCAAGGCAATAATCTTCGGGCGAGTCTCTCGCTCAGTTGATACTACGTGGTAACCCAATCACCCTCAAATATTTCCTGAACTATGTAGCTGAAGGACCACTTTATTTCCCCCATGTGAAGTTATAAGAGACAATTCGAGAGACATAACAAGACTTAATATGTCCCTTAAAATTTGAGCCTTTACCGCATTTCATCATCTCAAAGATCAAGGTATGCCCCACCATGTACTGTTCATCTGAAGTTCCGTATTCACCTTGCCGACAGTCAATGTTTGGTCGACGTCGATAACAACTCTAACCACTTAGGACACGATTTGATGTTGGAGTTTCAAGGCACGGCGCAACGACTTGGAGAGCAATCAGTTGACGACGTAAATACAACGCAGCACGTTCTCTAATTGCTCGTGCAATACTGTGAACAGGTTTCGTTCATTTAATTTCATCCCAAGACAGCCGAACCACATTCCAATGTATCAAAACTACTTGACTTGGAACAGTGGTCATTTCTGGGGAGTTGTGATCTCTCATAGATGATAGTACATGTTAGATCCTCTGAGTCCTGGCGAGAGTACAATAAACTGCTTGCCTGTGACTGAACAAACGGCCAGTCTTAGTTTCACAATTAGACGTGCACCGCGATGCATCGGTGAACAATCTACATATGTATCCAGTGCGCATTATTCCCAGCAGTGCCTCAAATTTTGTTGTTGTTTTCTCGTCCTCTGGTCGAGTTAGTTCTGGCTAGCTTTGACCACTCTGCCAGCCTGGAGGGTGGATCAAAGAGGGAGCAGTCCTCATAAAGCGTGGATAAGTATAGCAAGTGGCATACACATCGTCTATCTCGACCTGGGTCAATCCATTTGTCTCCAATACCGATATCGATGTTGCTCAAGGAAGGTTGAATCTTGCTTCGATCATCATCCCTCCATGAGCAACATCCACAGCTGGTCCGATGACAAGGACAGACTGAAAGACGACGCTCCGCAAAGGAGTTCACAAGGAAAAAATTCAAAAGGAACCAGCCCTAGAGTAGTCTGAATCGAGTTTCACGATCCACGAAGGATACGCGAGCCACGAAGTGAACTCAAGGATAAACCTGCACCGCCGCATAACGACACAATCAGTCGCACCTCATACGCAAAGAGGTGGTTAGCCTCTCGCCGCTCATAAGCAAGGATGTTCGCATACGAGTCTTGGCGACAGTTCATGATTGCTGTAGCAGTGGACTGGCTTGGATTATGTTCGCAGAGGTTTTTCAGTAGCTCGCACTAAGCGTCGCTACCAACACAGCGGCGAACTATTTGTCCATCACCACTACCTAGTAATCATGTGCACGCGGCAATTCATGATTACCACTCGGGTAGTAGATGTGCACTTGCTCGCCGGAGTTTGTAAGTAGCCCGAACTTATGCTGACTACCAGCTCAGAGGCGAACTTCGTCCATGACCACGTACTCAGTGATCATGAGCGCCTACTTCGCAGACGCGCGCACGCGATAGCGACGACCGACTGCTCAACAACAGAGTCAAGTTCACCCGACCCCTGCAACGCTTTTTCAAGCTTTCATTCTCGCCCTCCTCTGCTATAAACAGAATCTTCGGGATAGGAGAAACGAAGCTGCTGTATGGTGCGTCGTGCAGCTCGTTAAAGCTGGGCTCTGCTAGAGCCTATCGAGGGGATTGGAATACTCAGTCCTTAACCGCTCATAAATTTGGGTGCGTGAAGCAACCCTGTGTGTGATGAGCATTCGTGGCTTTCGAGCTGGTTGTGGAGAAGAATAGTTTCGAAGTCCGCTTGATGTTTTACTCAAGTCTCAAGTAAGCATGACGCTTTGGTATGACTCACGATATTAAATAGGAGGGTCCGCTCGGACGTCTCTAGGTTGTATATGCTGGCAGTGGAAGGTACGCGAAAGAGGGAACATTAACGGAGTTAGTATACCAAAGTTCATGCATCATGCATCATGTCAGACAACGTGAACTATGTACATCACTAGCGGCACATTGGATAACAGATATGAGCTGAGCGGGCACGAGCGCGGACAGGCAATTTGCCTCTGAGGTTTGATGATTGGCAAGTGAATGCATGAGATATAGGAATGGAATGGTCAGATTGTCACTACGAAAACCGGAACAGGTAGATACTAATACAAATAGTATCAGGTGCTTGAGGATACGGGGAGGGAAAAACGAAAACTTCGCAGGGTGATGCAGCCTTTTGTTGATTTGAGCCGTTGGGGCAACGATGAACGAGGAAAAGTGAAGGATAAGGATGGGGAGACGAGGTGTTGCGGTCCCGGAACGACCACAAGTTAATTATTGTTGTACTGAATGTAGCCGACAAGGTTTTCGAGGTCTTTTCATTACGTTCTTACGTTACGCTGCTCAGAACAACGCACACCAAACGCACACTCCAAAAAATCAGTGCAAGCAAGGTATTGATGTAGCCGGCACCGCCCGCCCCTACTATCGTTTTACTTATGCCAGCATGATGGAACATTGAGTTGGGATTCTGGGAACGTGAGTCATTTCGTTGCTTTGCATCGTGGTTCCACTTTCTCCGACTTTTGTCTAATACGACCTGCATGCAACTTTCCACCTCTTGCTTTTATTCTTCTTGTCTTATTGTCAATGCCAGCGTTGCAGTTATACACTACCAAGACCAAGTTCCATGGGCAGATTCAACTACCACTGCTGGCAGCTGCCGCAAATTCATACCAGCGCTTGCAGACTGACCTGGCAGTAGATGATCCTACCGTGCCAACACCCCGCCTGTCCTGCGGGGCTCATAAAGCAGTTCCTGAATCCAGCTTTGCAGTTCTCGGCAGCTATGCAGGGTCTGAGTATACCGCAGAAAGGATTGTTTATGGGATCCTCTATCGAATTCACTGTCGTTCGATACATAGTTTGTTCGTCATGT
>JABCPV010000333.1:0-37972 GCA_016584345.1 Suillus ampliporus
TTCTGTTTGACCACAATGATGCTGATTCTATCAGAACTCACACTATATTACTTTGATTACATCTGCGCACACCAAATCAGCACCAATCCCAAGCAGGTGATAAGTTCCGACCTCGAAGGGCCCATTCCCAACTGGGTGGACAAAGTCGCCTCGCAAACTCAGTTGAAGCCAAGCGCGCCACCAAGTGCACGAACCTCTGTCAGGACAGGATGAATTGCAGAGTCTGACGTGGATCTTGATGATGAACCTGAAGAGTACAGTGAGCCGGCACCAAAATCATACAGGGGAAAGGTGAGTAGCGATTTGAGTTGTGAATATGTACTCACCAAAGTCAGAACATCGTGCATGTAAACGAGACACTGAAATCCACCTCGAGAGGCAAGAAGCGCTCGCTCCCGAATGCAGAGTCCTCTGCAGATGAACTCGAGGTCCTAAACGCCGCAGAAGAACTTGAGATCCTGGAGGACCCAGAGGCTGCCGAAGAATTCGAGATGGTTGAGGACAGGGAGTCTGCTGAAGAGGGCGATGAGAGCGATACAGCAATGATGGTGGATCGTGATCAACCCACCATCAACACTCAGGCTAGTGTGGCACGACGCACAAGCTCTGTAAGTCATCGGTTGATCATGATGCGGGAAAGGACTGATACCTGGATAGATGTCAGTTGATGTCTCAGAGCAGAAGACCGCAACAACACAGGGCAAGGGCAATACCAAGGTCAAGGCCGAGGTCAAGACCGAGGTCAAGGCTGAAGTCAAGACCGAGGTTGTAGCCTCGGAAAATATTCGCGCAAAGATCAGAAAAGGAAAGGCGAGAAATGAGGACTTACCCAGTGGAGTCCTCGAGAATGGATTGTGGCGCACAAGGTTCCTTCCCTGTCTGATGTATTGGATCGGTAACAGCGACTATGGGTGGACTGTACCAGAAACCGAACTTGAGTCTGTTCTTGAGCACATATATTACACGGTGTACCCACACAGACTCGGAGGGTGCGATTTTGATGTCGAGGAATTGGTGTTTCAACTGGTTTGCATTCTAGTCTTCACTTGTAATGGCCACTGATTCACTTACTCGACAGGTCAGCCAAAGGGTCCACGAGTGGCGGGCTTCATTCGGTTCAACAGCCAACAGTGTTCTGATAGCTTTTTTCGCTTCGACACCCGAGTATAAGACTCAGGAAGCCCATGAGGAATACGCCGAGGAACAACTTGAAGAATGCCACTTTGTGTATGAAGATCCTGATAACGAAGAGCAACCGGGTGCGTTCTTGTCAGAGTACATATTGCGGATTTTTGCTTCCCACCTCACTGCGATCGCCGGGCAAGTGAGGGTGGATTCATTGGTTGAATTTGGCAAGCCTGGGTATCAGACTGTGCTGGCGCTGTCAGCAGTGGCAGTAAGTTTAACTTTTCTTTTCCTCTTTTTTGAGCTGGAGATCATTGACTATATTTCTTAGGCCGAGTGCGCTCTCATCTTGGTTAAAAATTGCTTACTGGTTGATAGCAATCCCTCCGACAACAGCGGCAAGAACCACAAGATTATCCAGACACTAAACGAGGCGACTAACAAGATGAGTCATACCGGAACAGCATTTTCATCTGGAAATTGGGAGACGGACACCATGGCGTACATGGATAGTATCAAGGATCTGCCTTACGAACGTATCCAGGAGATTCTCGCTCGGGCAGAAGAATACATGAAGCACCCACGTAACAATCGCCTGCAGCACAGCGGATGTACCTGGTTCCAGCGCTTCAATCACTCCAGTCAACAAACACTCCCGCCTTCGTATCTGTAACATTTATTTTTTTCTCATTTTTTCAACCGCTGATTTTATTCATTCAACAGGAGGATGCATCGTTTTTCGAGTAAGTAGTTTTTTAGATCTCCGTAGTTGTCTTACTCATCCATCAATGTTAACAGAGACCGCAATATCATCATTCTTTGCTCTTTCAACCTCCGCAGCCCACTGCTCACATATACCCTTTTTCCGAGCCCGCTCTATTTGCTATTGAATATGGACGATATAAACCACTCCTTTAGTTTTTGAATCTCCTTATTTCGCCTTAGTTTAGGCTCCTGGACTGATCTGCGTGTTCCTTAATGATATTCCTTTCATGTGCTTATATCATGCTTACATCTCTTAAATGCACCAGTGGCCTTATTTTAAGGAGATGGACCTACTGAATCTCCTTATTTTGAGCAACGAAAATCTCAACTTTAAGTCGCAGATAAGACACCTAAGACACTTTAAGGATCGTTTAAGTGGACCGACGTTTTCCTGATGTGCCTATCACTGAACGGGAAAGGCGCCTGCCACAGAGAAGCTACGTCGCAAACCAAGGAGGCGTGAAAGGCGTTATCAAGGAGAAGTCATGTTGCGAACTCAAGGAAGTGATAAAGGCGCCTACCAAAGATAAGGTTCAATGTCTCAAACTAAGTAAGCAGGAACAAGTATATAAAAGACCTCCGTTCTGACCCTTTAACTTCAGAACTCGAAGCTCTCCAATCCACACTCAATCTCAACTACACTTTGTGTTTTACACTCAATTTACGATACAAGCGATGGCACACGCCTTCGTCAGAAACATGACCTTTCAGATGTGAGTGTCTTTGCACTGTCGTGCTGTCATCACTTTTTTTACCCGATCGTCATGCAGCAAAGATCTCGGTAACAAGTCGACACTTCTGCTCATTTTCGATGGAAAGATGGAGGGCCTCTACAAGAAATTCACCCCGTGGTTTGGAAGTAAGTGCTCCCACTTTCGCCCGCGACGAATTCCAACCTTACAACATTTCAGAATCAGCACTTTCGGAAAGACGGGTGTGTTTTTCTACATTTTTACTGTCCGACGGCCAAATTAAGTATGACCCTTCATCCCAGGCCCATACAGGATGCAAGCGACCTACACCCACCAGTAAGTCTGTTTGACCAAGGAAATCGCACTCACGAACTTCGCCCACTCAACCTACAGACTTGCTTTCTCCAAAGCACAGGTCGTGAACGGGAACATCGTTGACGCTGCAACCTGCGTCCAAATCCAGGTAAGAGATTCTCCGCTATTGCGCGATTCCTAGCATGAACGCAAGCCATCATACAGCCCAGCGAGAAAACCACCCTGACCGAGGACAATGATGTCTTCCAGTTCTCTGTAAGTCTTACTTTCGTTCATCTTCATCTCGACAGCTCACGAACGACTCGTGTAGAACCCTCAGAAGGGAGTCGATGGTTACCTGCAGGCTTGGAACAAGACTGGGCTCACTCAAGACATGGCAATCAGTATGTGACCATCTTTTTCTTTTTCCGCGTCCCCACCTCAGTGTATGGTCCAAATACCAGGCTTTTGAACTGTGGAGAGTTGACGCTTGTTCCTGCACTCACTTCAAGGACGTTGGGTCTGTCGTCTTCCCCTCAGTTCTCTTCCAGGACACTCACAGTACACAACACGAGACGGCAGCAACGTCACGGCAGAGTTCACTCCGATCCTACGCGCCTATATCACCTCGGACTATCAAGAAACCGCCGTCTTGCAAGGTGCCATCGAGACCCCCGTGATCTGGGAGCAGAATCTCGGCGCGCCTACTGAGAACACGACCTGGAACCTCAAACGGGACCCGTCCACTGGACATTACAAGATCACCCAGGCTTAAAGAAGGGATGCCAAAACGGCGTCAAATAACTGTTGTCTGAGGTCAGCATCTCAATATTCCGTTTGCGTAACCTCCTCATTCGAAGTCCCAACAGCCTGACTCACTTTCTTGTCTTGTACAACATTGCTCGTCTCTCATGTAATATGTCTACCGTGTTGAATTGATTATATGCGTTTGAAATACTGGCGCAAGGCCAAAATGTTATTGATATTGACAAAGGTGTAAATGAAGTGACGGGTATAACTGTGACCTGTCATTGGTTTAATAACATGCGTTAACTTGTATGTCGTCGATAAATAGCTGTTTTAGAAAATTCCGGACGACAGCACAGATATTGTATTTACGGGATCGATCAGTTGCTTTTACGGTTGGCAAGCGGTGACCGGGGATATGTTCTGCAAGAGCTTACCACTACGACATCATGTCATCACAGACCCCTCGTGATCGTACAGCCCACGGCCTCGTCTGAAGTCGAGTCAATAAGCATAGCATATGATGCCGACTTCATACTTTTGTCAGCTTCGTGTTTGATGGGACAGAGATCAGGAACTACGCAAGTTAGACAAGTAATGGTGTGGTGGTAATTATACGTCTGGGAGGGTATTTTTCAGCCTACAGTCCAATTCAGCAGGGCAGATAGATGGAACATGCGCAGAGGAAGTAGTAGCTCGATCAAATGCAGATCGCCGGTTCGACCACTTTCGTGGAAGTTCAAATTCTGATCACCTTCGGTGAACGACATGAGCCGAACAGTGTGGGTAAGTGCTGTACTAGATATCCTGTTCAAGTGAGCCAGTATATGATACGAGTACAAAAAGCTATTTGCGTAATACCGAACTGTCAAGGTACAAGTGAAAACGGCCCGAAGTGTTAAACGGCACGAGCACAGCATTTCCATTGAAAGCATAGAGCATTTTATCTTTACTTGAGACCTGAGCGAAGTGCATTTGAGGATGGTAGGTGGGGTGACATAACTGAATACTTACCAGCAAACAAAGCACATAAGCTGGCCTTCGTATCTTCATCACTCTTGTCCATGATGGATTGGGACAATTCAAAGGCCGCTCCAATTCTACCTGCCTGAAAGAGTGCACGACAATGTTGCAGGTTCGCCGTTTGCCACAAGTGGTCCACGGTTTGCCACAAGGACTTCAGGTCCCAGTTGAACAGCTGCAAAAACACTTGGCTGAGCATGGAAAGGATGTTCGGTTGCATCATATCAACGTACCACGACAAATTCCTCGTACATAGAATGAATATCCAATTTATAGAAGAAAGCACTAGCGTTGACGGCAACAGTGAAGTGGTCAACAGCTTCCTTGTAGTGTGCGTGATCCAAGGCAATGTTGCCCAGTTGGACACGTAGATATGCCTGATGTACGAAGAGTAAGACAAATGAGTTCTAGCACACGAACCTGGGCGTGATCGAGTCTCATATGGTACTCACTTCCACGGTACGGCAAGCAAGGGGATCGACATTAGGACTCATAGCTAGCTCTTCGATTCGCTCCATTGCCTCTTCATGTTCGTTTGCATTGAACAACGCAATGGTCTACAAATCGCAATGAAACATGCAGTATGTAAGAAGAAAATTTGCCTACCTTGATCAAGAAAAGGAAATGGTTGGTCTTGAAATCTCCGTTCGTGAACATAGACGCGAAGTCAAATGATGTTCTCGCAGCCCGGACCTGCTTTTTTCCGCAGTGGGCAATGCCCTTGTAGATATGGCCTGCCAACGAGGGCTGAATGCTGATGGACTATGTCGCCATTGAAGTTAGCCTTCATAAGGGGGCATGACAGGCCAGTCTATCTCACTTGAATTGCATCATGAAGCGCGTGATCCCAGTCACGTTTTTGCATCATAACAAATGCGCGATTGGCATATGAGTCGTGATTGCCAGCACAAACGTCGATATCTAGATCCAGCACCTTTTCAGCAGCAGGCCAGTCTCCAGTTATGCACGCATTGAGGACTGTCGAGTTAATCGCGAGGACCTACATGAACCATGTTTCGCATTCCGGAATTATCAGAATCGAAAGAGGAAACATGCCTTGAAATCAGAGTAGGGTTGAGACTTGGCATGAAAAGACGCTAAGATGACGAAAGGACAGGAAAATGAAAATGAACGTACCTGGTGTGTCCCCTTCACCTTCATGAGAACATCCTTAGGATCATCCCCTGGCAAAGCGTCCTCGGATGCTGACCACTCTGAGATCTTCTTATCCACACCTCCGCTGAGGATGTGCGTGTCATCTGCGGAGAAGGTAACGCAGGTCACCTCGCCAGAGTGCTTGAATGCGGAGATGGTTCGTCGATCTGAGAGGCGCCAGAGGCGGACGCGGTTATCATGAGATGCGGAGGCAAGGAGAGTGCCATTGGAGTTGATGGAAATGGCGCGAATAGTCTTGAAATGGCCCTTCAAGGGATCGCCGACCTGCTGCCAGGTCGACGAACTCCACTCTCGTATGGTGGGGTCAGCCGCGTGACCCCCTGAGAGAAGGCGTTTGCCATCGGGCGTCCACGTGAGTGAGTTGTTCCCTTCAGTGATTTTTGCCGCGCACTCAACCCGGAAGTAACAATCGTTGCTTGAATAACGGAAGCAGTCGTGGTAGTAGTCCCATTTGCCATAACCAGCGTGGTAAATTTGGATGTTTTGCTCTGTTGCAATTGCGAGAACATGGGACTGTGACGGCGAATACCGAACGCAGCGGATGCTGCAGAACTTTGAGAGTACGTGGGTAGACTCTACCATAGACTACGCGTAGAAAATTATAGAAAATCCGGGAGCATTACTAATTCTTTTCGTGGAAAGTGAGCCGAATCCATAGACCATTCGTAGACCATTCGTAGACTTACGTAGACTTTCCGTAGATCGACCAAACAACTTCAGCGGAGTTTATTGCCTCGGCTGTGATCATTGCCTGGAACAGCGTCGGGCATATATACGGCAACGGCAAGCCAATGTTTTCGCCATCTGCCCCCCCACTATGTCACTTTGCCTGGAGCAGCGTCTGGTGCAACGGCAAGCCAATGTTTTCGCTATCTGCCCCACCACTATGTCACTTGGACCTACACCTGCTACAAGTTAGACTGTTACTAAATCAATGTGCACAATATGTGCACAATATCCAGGACGAGTCGCCGTCTCAGTATAAAATTTGTAGTATGTTCACAGTGACTTTTCTTCGTAGGTTGTTTCACTGACATGGTATGACTGATATGGTCCTGTGTACCAAAGCTGACTGCCGCAACTTGAAGCAGGGTACTCAGCCATGGAAGGCCAACAGGAACTGCATACGACGCTACTGCAAGCAGTGTTGTGAGGTGGTGGGAGGGTGTAGGGTCCACCGAGTCGCATCCATATCTCCTCCAGTTGCTGCTCAACAGCATGAAAGCTCGATCATACCACCGCTTGCCACCGTTAACCCCACGTCTACTCAGCTTGACCACCCTCCAGTTACTATACCTGAGGGCCCCTCGACTACATCCCAATCTTTAACTACCACTCAGTCACTCCCAGCTGCTTCACGAGTTTATGCCCGGCCGTTAGATCCCAATTACGCACGGAACTATGTTCTTGGGCACCAGCGGACGTTGGTGGCTGAACAGCGCTTTCAAGCCGACCAAAGTCTGAGTATCATGATCCGCAATATGATTGATGTAGTCCTCTGGTTGAAGGTGTGCCTTCTACATTTACTTGATGGTTTCTTGGCGCTGACTCGAATAATGCTAGAACAACGACCCTCCCCACCTGGTGAGGCTTACATGCACCACACCTGGAAAGTTCGTGCCAGGAGACCATTCGCTATTGATGAGATTCGACCTCGGAGACTATATTGCAGTATATTGCAGTGATCAGCATGCCTGGATCAAGCAAGACATCAAGACTCCACTTCTCAGTCCCCCGAATTCAACCATCCTCCTGCGCTCTATTGATCTCACTGACAATCACATGCTACACGGATTCGCTGAGAGGGTCTTATCCCTTAGTCGCACGCCTGTGACCGTCCAATCTCCGTCAAAGCGGGCCTTTAGTGCCACGGGTATGCATCTCTCCCGATTGGATGGGATCACCTCGCCGTTGAAGCGGCAGAGGAATTCCAGTAGCAACAATGCTGCGAGCCTGGTTCTCATCTCTCCGCAGTCGCCCACTCCTTTACCGCTTATCGAATCACCTAGTCCCACTGCGACGTCACCTTTGTCACTCACCGCTGGTGACTCGGACACGTCACCTGCGCCAGCCACGGTCCAACCTAACGCCTCTGCTACTGTCCCTCCAGGTGCCCAAGCACGATTTCCTTGGAAGTATGCATGCGATATGGTTCCCCGTATTCAGCTCTTCGTCGATTTATCAGACGATCAAATGATCCAGACCCTCTTCGCTACTACTTTTCCGAATTGCACCTATACTAAGGCGACATTTTATAAGCATCGTGCCGCTTATCGGGCAGCTATCAGGAACTCGGGGGATAAGGTGGAATATGCCGTCAATGCAGGATATAGTCCCGCTGGCCTGTGGAACACTCTCTTGGCGGAAATCAAAGCTAACACCCTCAGTCTTACTGGTAGTAATGGCCCTGGGTAGCGTCTCAAACTCGGATGCGAAGTGTAAGTGTAATCTGATTTACTAATTCCACGATTGGCTAATCCTTGTCCTTCAGGTCATATACTGCCTCCGAGTTTACTACCAATGGACCCATCTACCACTGACACTGAATTACTCCTTACTCCGAGTTTACTACCAGCAGACCCATCTACCACTGACACTGGATTACTCCCTACTGACTTAACCGGTGATATGAGTGATGCTCTCGTGTCACTATTCCGGAGCATAGAGGAGATGAACCGTGATACCATAGCAACCACCAATTCTGAATTTCCATTAGATTTTACGAGTTATCCCCAAATCGATCCCTTTCCCGTCAATACATTTCCTGCTTGGTTAAATGATCCCTCTCCTGTAGATTATTCGTTTATGGGACCTGACGGTCAAGCCTTACCATCCTTACCACCTTTTCAATTGGACTAATTATCGCACCGAAAGTTCTACTAGTTGATTCAACTGTTTATTATCCATGAAAATGTGACCTCCTTCAGAGTCCGTCTGATGCAGGTCTTGCTCCGCCAAATCTATGGGATTTTCCAGTCGACCGACAACGCATGGGAGCTCATCCATTACAGGTTGCACGGTGTACCAAAATCATTCTCCAGTCGACCAACAACGCATGGGAGCTCATCCATTACAGGTTGCACGGTGTACCAAAATCATCCCTGTTGACTGATGGTAGGTCCACTATACAGCAACCCCGAAATGGTTCATAGAATGTATCCCCACCTACCGCAAGTCAATCCGGTTCTGGCGCGTCGTCCAGCATTCAAGCTAACTTTACTTTGAAAATGCGTGATTTGGGACCAGCTCTGAAGGTGGCATATGTATGGCGCATGCAGCCTCGGCTTTTTTGGGGATCTATTGGAGGCAGGGTTGCCGTAGTGTAAATTTCGAAGATCCGCGCGTTAGACTTGAATGCTGGAGGAAGAATTTCAAAGATCCGCACATTAGACTCGAACGCTGGAGGAAGAATTTCAAAGATCCGCAGATGGCGCTGCGCGCCATCACAAAACTCTTAAGACTATGCTCATGCCTCGATAGAGTGACAACATGCACACAAGAGATAGAATTATAACAAAAATCTAGACAATGTATGTAGTGCGAACTATGTAATTATGTAATGCGAACAGCGCCGGTGCACTAGTCACTGCCAAACAGAGCATCCATAGAAATCGTCCAAGGAGAATGTCCTCGTCTCTCTGACTCTGAGATAACATAGCGGTTCCGGCGTTTGATCATTTCATCGAGATAAAGTTATACCGGTGTACAGACATGTCCCGCAGGATTGCCTGATACCCACCTAGCCATACATTTGTCTGTTCACAAATCGAGGTATTGAATTGCCACTTGCCGCCGGAAATGAGCTCTGGGAAAGCAGCAGGGTTGCAGTGCTGCTGACAGTAGGTGTCAGTTTCCTTGTGTTTCGAGTTGAAGTGAAACACGTCCACAGGCATCCCTGTTGCGGCGAAGTGGTCATCACCAATAGCATCTTGGTGAGCGCGGAGCTTGCAGTTGTTGTCGAAGACGAAAAATTCAGGTGTTGATGCAGCAGTAGGGAATACCGTCTTTGCAAATTCCTTGAGTTTAAACGTTAAGGGTTAGCGCACGTCAGTGAGACTGTATATAACTCACATTAACAGCGGAGACGGCCTCGGACCCAAAAAATGTAGCCCGCGCTAATATCACCCCACAAGGCCGCATGATAAGCTGCTCATTATGGGTTCGGCGTCGACCAAACCTTGCTCTGAGGTGTCTGTTGCCGTTCTCCAGCTTACTGTCACACTCAGAGTCAAGGATCACCTCAAGATCTTCGTCTGTGCTGTTAGAGTTACTACCGCCACTATCAGAGGCTGAAGGAACAGAGTCCAAGGGCAATGTAATGCCAGCCCTCTTGAGCCGCGCTCGCAGCTGGAAGAGAGCTTTTGCAGGCTTGAAGTAGGCGTCTTCAAGAGCCTGGTGGTCCACATTGCCGCATGTTCGAGATCCAGTGATATGGAGCTCATCACAGCCATCGACCGCGCACCGCTGGTTCAAGTCTTGATGGTCTGGACAGAAACGATGACGGTTGGTCATAAGCGGGACTTTGCAGTCGTGCACTGCGCAACAAGGATGCCCGATAGTATTACCGTCACAAACAGCTGCTTGGATCTTCGCTGCAGCGTGGAATCAATCTGAGTATGACGCCTTGCGCTTAACAAATGATTGACTTACTTTTTGGGTCGTCGCCGATGACGATGAAGCATAAGTCACAGGCATGCGGGTATGCTTCCTGCCCAATACCTTCCATTTCTTTGTTGCGCTCACTCAGCGCAACGTCAATTCGGGTCCGTTGTTGCTCATCGTGGGGAAGAACGAGGCAACTGTTATGCTCTGCCTTCTCCAGTAGCAGTGAGTAGATAAAAAATCCATTCAGGACGTCAGTGTCGCGCATTCGAAGGGTATACTGCCATGAAAATTCCTCGTCGAAAGCTTGCGAAAGTGTAGCGTCAAAAGCACGCCTATTGTTCGACATGTAGGCGTGCCGTTGAGCAAGTGCGTAGTTGTACACGCGAGTGCAGTTCATACTAGACATCCTGAAACAAAAGGTTACATCAGAGAAAGACGAGAATTTGCCACGTACCATCCGAAGACTTTTGTTGCTGCAAATAGTTCCAACAGCGCAGCTTCAATATAGAAATGCCTTGCGGCTTGAATGACGCCGGGAACACCAGCATAGTACATGCGCGTCGAGTTGGCATTGTGAATCCGATAGTTGGGGTAGTATCTGGTGTGGCATTCTGGGTGAAGTGGTCAGTAGGCGTTACTGGAAGATAACGAACATACGACGACAATATGTTGATACCGAATGGACCGGGAGGGAGCCATCTCGTAGCGTAAAGAGACTAGCCCGAAATTTATTGACATCCGTGAGAGTGGCTACTTCATCGCCATCACGGTAGTTCGTGCACTCAGGACTCTGGCATACACGTGTCGGCGGATACAAGTCGTGATATCCTATGAGGTTCAAACATGTCAGTGAAGGAAGCGAAACGATGAACAGCAACGCACCAATACCACGCATAAGTCCATGACGGTTAAAAGCCTCAATCTCCTTGTCAGTTGGGAGTACTGTACCATGAGTCCAAATAACCTGACGCAATGCTACCCAGCATGCAAGGATAGTGGGTCGGTCTTGGCCAAGTGCGCCAGCAAGAAGGAGTGTAACGACTTCTGGAGGGTGGGTGGGTGGATGGCAGATGTCGGTCATGCACTGGTGAATGAATGGTTTCGCCATGCATGCAAGCCGAACGAAGGCCGTGAGGTCGGAGAAAGTGAGATCAGACGCATCCAAGGATGCAAGCAACTGACGGATGTCCGTCATGAAGGGGATCAGAGGGACGTCGATGATGATGAGGAAGGGGATCAGAGGGACGTCGATGATGGTGATGAGGATGAGGATATATGTCGCTAATAATGTTGTTTGGTCGTTCTACGTAGACTCGCGTAGACTCGCGTAGACTGGCGTAGACTGCGGTAGACTGCGGCAGACTGCGGTAGACTGCGGTAGATTCTGCGGAGTTATCCGAACTGAGTCTACCAATTTTCTACGCGAGTCCACGGTAGATTCTACGTAGATTCTACCCATGCACCTTACATGCCCTCGGATGCTGGTACCACAATTGATTGGAGTCGCTTGCTGCTGCCACGTTGATGTGTTCCATAGCGCCACCGTGCAGTCTGATGATCCACTGGCCAGCACTTGACCGTCTGGGGAAAAGTCCAGCGATAATATCCAACCGGTGTGAGCACTGGTAGGTTGGACTCTGAGAGGTTCGCCGGTTACTCCATCCCATGTAAAGAGTTCTCCATTGGTATCACCGCTTACTATCAATACCTTATCCCGTGATACTGCCAATGCCTGCACCCGATGGCGATGTCCCTCCATCTTCTTCAACACTAGACCTGTCGTCAAGTCCCACAGACGAAGTGTCTTGTCGTCCGAGGATGTGACCATACGTCGTCTATCAGAGAACACTGCGACTGCGGAAACGCGTGCTTCATGATCTTCAAACACTCGAATAGGTGTGGTGCTTGGAATGAGCTGTGCCATTTTCTGGGGGGTTGACGGTAGTGAGTGCGGTCCAGGTGAACTTGGTGGGGAGATTACTTAGTCTAAGTTGCAGAGGTGCGTTTACTGGGGCGTTTTGATGCATAGTATTAACTTTTCACTAGACGCCTAAGACATGAGGCTGTTATCGTAAGCATCTTGCTTGACAATCTAAGGAAGTGTGGTCATGCGTCCGACTCGTGTCGCCGCAGCTTGCCAGATGAGTCAACGAGCCTGATCGCATGACCCATCATCACTCCAGCTTTTGAAAACACTATCGAATATGGGATGAATGAACCCAACACTTGGACCATCCAGAAACCAACTCAATACCATGATCTAGGCGCGGGCATGCACAATCTTTGATGGCCGTTATCCCAGCTCAAATTTGGCAGGTGCAACATCAGACTTTCAATCCCGCCCATACCTCAAGGTAGGACGTCCCTGGTTTATGGGTATACTGCTATGACTATGACATGAATAACTCTTGAATACGTTACAGGCTTCAATGGCATTGGGTACGTCTTCTTCCCTTCATTTCTCCTCCAGGACACTCACAGTATAAAACCCAGGGACGGCAGCAACGTCCGATCCTCTGCGCCTACATCACCTCGGACTATTAAGAGACCGCGGTCTTGCAACGTACGATCGAGACCCCTCGGATCTGGGAGCAGAATGATCTCGGCGTGCTCGCTGAGAACACGACACGGTTGGAACCTCAACTGAGACCCAGCCACCGGACATTACAAGATTCGTGCACGGCTGTCTACGTTCCATCACTCTCGTGACAATCTTGTGCTATTGACAACCATCCAACCACTAGATCGGCTTCGTAACAACGAGCGCTTTCTTCTTACTTACTCGTCAAAACAGGATAAGATTCAGCTCTCGGGTCGCGCATATGACAGTGCGGATCACATCACCTTCAAGGAAGATCCTACGTTAGCGCGCCAAGATGCTGACCACATGTCCGCCCGGCCTTCGCAAGTGTGCTCAGTTATCTAGTGAAGATTCAGAGCCCAACTTTCCCCACAACAATGCGCCCGACCACCTGCCGCCCAAGAAATACATGCGTTCTTCCAATGCTAAGTCCAGTTCGTCTTCCAAACTCAAACCAGAGCTTAGGAAATGCAGAGCCTATGATGATAATGCGGAGGAAGGAGAGCATAAAGACGGCACCTTCGTAGACCTTGAGCACGGATCGCAAGTCGTGGATTACAAGTTCCGAAGACCTGCTGCGGTATACTGGTCCTTGACATGTGCTTGATGGACGATGAACTCACCATTGTAATGTGCCTCCTCCATGTTCCACTGAACACGCGGTTAATTTTCTAGTGCCACTCAAGGACACCGCATGTAAATGACCACACTTACCCTTAGCTGAAAGTCATCACACATCTCTAGGTTTAAGCCACACGGTGTGCAGTTGCTCCGCTGTGGTTATTAACCAAATGAAATACTGATGCTAGGATCATACAGTATTTACCAGTGCTCGCACCTAGTGCAAGGAGAAGGAGCTGGCGCAGGTATCGCATGGAGGTGTGCCGAAAGCAAGTGCATTTTTAAGGGCACATTGAGTACTCCTTCAATGAGTGCACGAGGATCACTCTCGTTTCAATGCCATTATAAACCACGATACGAACGAGATCGTGCTCTTCCCGACTTTGAGATTGAAAGCGATGTGAACTCCAAGGATTATGAGTTTGTTTTCCCGATCAGCTTCGATGATCATTCCAGCCATAATGTCGATTTGCATTCATGGTCAAAATGATGAAAGTAGGCACATATTCCAAACATCGTTCAGAAGCTCTACCTCGTCAACTGTCTTTCAAAAGCGCAGGTTATTAAATATCGCAAGCATAGGATCCTTGCAGACGATGCAGGCGACCTTCTTAGGAGAGAGGTTCTTGTAAAGATTAATTTGCACATTCTAGCTCGTTCTGTCGATGAACCTTCTCCGTGCTTCAGATTTAATTCAATGTGTCTCGTCGTCGATATCGGGATCATAAGCATCGAACCCTCGCAGCAAAAACCTGGGAAAGGAGTCGACACTTCTGCTGACTTCCGATGGCAACATGGAGGGCCTCTACAAGAAATTCTGCCTCGTAGTTTGGAAGTAAGCCCTGCTGTCGTCCACGATGTATTCTAGTCTTCCATAGGCAGACCAAATAGAATGAATATAACGATCGAAGGTGATCAGAGTTTGAATTTCAACAAACCGACGGGGAATGACACGCGCGGAACGATGAGCATAAGCGTTATATATGTTCTGTTTAAGTGAGCCGTATGATACGAGTACAAAAGGCTATTTGCGTAACACAGTATGAAAACTGCTCGAGCATCTGTGTTCCAAACTGCATGAATAACCGTGCGCTGCGAGCGCAGCTTTTCCGTGGGAAGCACAGAGCACGCTTCATTCTTACTGGAGAGCTGAGCGAAGTGCGGTTGAGGAATGTAGACGAGGTAACACTGCTGATGGCTTACCATTGAACCAAATAGTCAAGCTGATCTTCGTAATATCATCACTCTTGTCCATGATGGATTGGAACGATTCGATGGCTGCTCCAATTCTGCCTGCCCGAAAGAGTGCATGGCAGTGTTGCTGGTTCGCGGTTTGCCACAAGGACTTCAAGTCCCAGCCGAACAGCTGCAAAAATACACAGTTAAGCATGAAAAAGATAATCAGTCATATCATATCAACGTACCACGACAAATTCCTCATACATCGAATGAATGTCCATTTTATAGGAAAAAGCGCTAGCGTTAACGGCGGCAGCGAAGTGGTCAATAGCTTCGTTGTGGCGTGCGCCATCCAAGGCAATGTTTCCCAGTTGGACGCGTAGATACGCCTGATGTGCGAAAGGGAAATGAAAAATAAAAATGAGTGCCAGCACACGAACCCAGGCGTGATCGAGTAGATGATGCTCACTTCCACGATACGGCAAGCAATAGGATCGGCATTGGGAGACACAGCTAGGTCTCCAACGCGCAGCATTGCCTCTTCGTGTTCATTTGAATTGAACAATGTGATGGTCTGAACATCGCAATGAAGCACGCAGTATGTAGGAAAAATATTACCTACCTTGATGTAAAAAAGAAAATGATCGGCCTTCAAATCTCCGTTCGTGAACATGGACGCGAGGTCAAACGATGTCCTTGCGACCCGGACTTGCTTTTTTCCACAGAGGGCAATTGCCTTGGAGATATGGCCTACCAACGAGGGCTGAATGCTGAGGGACTATATCACCACTGAAGTTAGTTTCCATAAGGGTCATGAAGAGTCTGTCCGCCCCACCTGAATTGCATCATGAAGCGCGCGGTTCCAGTCGCGTTTTCGCGCCATAACAAATGCGCGATTGGCATAGGAAGTATGATTACCAGCATTAGCGTTGATCTCTAAACTTAGTGCCATTTCAGCGACAGTCAGGTCCCCAGCTATGCACGCATTGCGTGCTGCCAACGGTATAGCAAGGGCCTGCGTGAACCATGTTTAAATTGCGTTATAAGAGCCAAAGGAAGGATATACCTTGAAATCAGAGTAGGCTTGCAGCCTTGGCATAAAACGACGCTTAGATGACGAAGGGGCGACTCGGAGAAAATGAAAACGAACCTGGTATGTCACCTGCTCCTTCATGAGACCATCCTTTGAACCATCCTCTGTCAAACTCAAAGTGTCCTCGGATGCTGGCCATTCTGAAATCTTCTTATCCACACCTCCGCTGAGGATGTGCCTGCCATCTGCGGAGAAGGTGACGCAGTTCACCTCGCCAGAGTGCTTGAATGCAGCAATGGTGCGTCGATCTGAGAGCCGCCACAGGCGGACACGGTTGTCATCAGATGCGGAGGCGAGCAGAGTGCCGTCAGAGTTCAGGGAAATGGCACGAATACTCTTGAAATGGCCCACTAAGGGAAGCCGACCTGATCACAGGTCGATAAATCCCACTCTCGTATAGTGGAATCTGCCCCTCCGCCCGCTGACAGAAGGCGTTTGCCATCGGGCATCCATGCGAGTGAGTAGTTGTTCAAGTTGTATTCCCCACCGATCGTTGACGTGCAGTGAAGGCAATAGTTGCCTGACCCTTGCATATACAGTTTGGTAAATTTGGATATTGTGCTCCGTTGCAATTGCAAGAAGTCCGTTTGGCGAATACCGAATGCAGTGGACGACCGTTTTTTTACTACCATGTGTGCAATGGATTGGATTTCCTTGCTGCCGCCACGGTTTGATCTTCCACAGCTTCGCCGTGAAGTCTGATGATCCACTGGCCAGCACTCCGTCATACGGATAAAAGTCCAGCGATAATATCCAACCGCTGTGGGCACTGATAGCTTGGTTGAGAGGTTCGCCAGTTACTCCATCCCATGTAAAGAGTTCTCCGTTGGTATCACCGCTTGCTATCAACTGCCCGTCCCGTGATACCGCCAATGCCTGCACCCGATGACGATGACCCTCCATCTTCTTTAACACTACACCCGTCGTCAAGTCCCACAGACGAAGTGTCTTGTCGTCCGAGGATGTGACCATACGTCGTCTATCAGAGAAGACTGCGGCTGCGGATACGCGTGCTTCATGATCTTCAAACACTCGAATGGGTATGGTGTTCCAGACCCTTCAGTCATATGTACTGCATAACCTGTTGATAGGACGTGTACATTGACCTGCAAAACCAGGTGTACAGGACACCGGCCGGCCCATGCACTGCCTGTATAGGCCGGTCATGCAGAACCTTGCAGGCCGATGCCTATAACAGAACATGATATGTCTGCACTGCCTGTATAGGCCGGCCATGCAGAACCTTGCAGGCCAGTGTCCTATATACAGAATGATATCTCTGCAGTATCTGTGTAGGCCGGTGATGCAGACCCTTGCAGGCACTACCTATATACATATCCAGGCTGTGGTTGACATGTGGGTAGGCCAGGTCATGCAGGCCGCATGGGGTGGGCGGCCGGTATTCTGCGGGTTTCTGGTACAGTAGGCCAGCCTGCCTGTGCAGTACTTGGTGGGGTGTCGGCCGGCCTAGGGAACAATTGTTGCTCACAGGGCCAGCCCACAGTAGCAGCCTGTGGGAAGGGGCCGGCCTGCTCGTTTCTCATATCTGGCTGAGTAGGCCAGTCCCCCCTTACTGTCTGCAGGAAGGGGCCGGCCAACATGCTTTGGGCATTTGGCCCAGTGGCCTGCCCAGCCCAGCAGTATGTGGGGGGTGGCCGGCCGCCCCAGGAATGAATTCTTGCTGGGCCAGCCTCCATTTGCGACCTGTAGGTCATGGCCGGCCGCTCTAGGAATGAATCTTGCCCAGGGGCCTGCCCAGCCCAGCAGTATGTGGGGGGTGGCCGGCCGCCCCAGGAATGAATTCTTGCTGGGCCAGCCTCCATTTGCGACCTGTAGGTCATGGCCGGCCGCCCTAGGAATGAATCTTGCCCAGGGGCCTGCCCACCCCAGCAGTATGTGGGAGGTGGCCGGCCGCCCTGGGAATGAATTCTGGCTGGGCCAGCCTCCATTTGCAATCCGTAGGGCATGGCCGGCCGACATGCTTTGGGCATCTGGCCCAGTGGCCTGCCCACCCCAGCAGTATGTGGGCAGTGGCCGGCCGCTCAAGATGTGGAACCTGACTTAGTGTGGTGAGGTGTGATGATAAGGGAGAGATATTTATTGGAGTGGGTGTGTTGAGTGCTTAATTTATAGCTTATAACACATCTATTTACTTCTGCATACTGCATTCCAGAACTTTATGTGGTGATCTGACCTTTAGAGCCAACCACAAAACTAGCCTCCAGCACCAATAAGTGGGCCATGGGACAAGATCTACTTCAATTTTCTTCAAAACAAAAATATGGCACTGTGTATTATGTTGGGGAACCTAAACACAACATACATAAGGATTCCATCAGAATTGCATGTGCTAGAGTCAATTTGTGGACTCTTGAGACATACTTGCTCAGTACTTTCGTCTTTTATCTGTTGACAGAATTGACCACAAAGGAGAGTCTGAGACTGGCACCTTTGCTCTTACAATTGATGTATAGAGTACACCCCCTCCCCATTCTGACCCAACCACTCAGTAAAGCTCCAGTGAGTTATACACTCATTATCTAACACATTTATGGAGTACCCCTTATCATCACACCTAACCACACTAAGTCAAGTTCCACATCTTGGGCGGCCAGCCCTTGCCCACATACTGCAGGGGTGGGCAGGCCTACTGGGCCAGATGCCCAAAGGATGTCGGCCGGCCATGCCCTATGGATTGCAAATGGAGGCTGGCCCAGCAAGAATTCATTCCTAGGGCGGCCAGCCACCCCCCACATACCACAGAGCTGGGCAGGCCGCAGGGCCAGATCCCCCAAGCATGCCGGCCGGCCATGGCCTACGGGTTGCAAATGGAGGCTGGCCCAGCAAGAATTCATTCCTGAGGCGGCCGGCCACCTCCCACATACCACAGAGCTGGGCAGGCCGCTGGGCCAGATTTTAGTTTCCTTTCCGCACCTAGTTTTTCAGAACCCCTTCGAGTACCTTCTCATCTCGTGATCCATTTGATGCCAACATGGGCATCAACGAATCGAAGCCGCGAGCAGCCGTACCTGAGGCGGCCGGCCACCTCCCACATACCACAGAGCTGGGCAGGCCGCTGGGCCAGATCCCCCAAGCATGCCGGCCGGCCATGACCGACGGGTTGCAAATGGAGGCTGGCCCAGCAAGAATTCATTCCTGGGCCGGCCGGCCATGGCCCACATACGGCAGAGCTGGGCAGGCCTACTTGGCCAGAATCTGTTTACATTCTGAATACTCACATCACACTTTTTTTACAAGTCAGGAAGATCAACATTACATTAGCATATCAACTCGTGAACTATCAACTTGTTATAAGTAATTTTCCTTCAAAATTCTTGAGGCCCTGAGCTGAAAATTCTGCCCACATAGATGCCTGCCTCTCAGCATATGCCCTATTCCCATTCTTGATGCTTTCATCTGCCCGAACTCTCCACCTCTCCTCCTGTGTCCGAAACCAGGATATGGTCCAAAACATTTCATGTTGTACCAATTTCAATTCTTCTGACCAACGGTTGTACCTTGCTTTGGCTTTCAACCAATTCACACGATAAACTAAAAATGGGGAATATAAGCCAATTCACTCGAATAAAAAACAAATCACAATGAAACTTACACTCATTCATCCATATGTTCTTCTGACTGTCCTCTGCATTGTTGATCCTCCAAAACCAAGCCAATTTATCTGAACCCTGCCCATGCCTGTTTTCTTCTGTGACTTCTTTGCTCACCACTAGGTCCTGAGGCTTTATGGGTTGATACACTGCCACAGTATCAGAGTCAGCCCCTAGGCGGAGCATTGCAGCCCTTGCCCGGCTGTAACCTCTTGCATGTCTGTTGATGGAGAGAGTTATCGTTTGAAGTTCCTTTTTAGATCTAGTGCCCTGGTGATGGACCAATTTGTTGGAGTGTATTTTCTCCCGAAAGACGACTGATCTATCACCCAGGGCTTGACGAAGCTTTTCCAGGCAGTCATTTGCTTGACCCTTTCGAAGCTCGAGTTCTTCTTGACCTAATGCCAAGACAACATCATCCATGATGTGACCAGAGGCTGCCCATGATGGCATCCAAATCTCGGTGACTTCTGCAGGTGAGTCAATATTACTGTCAAAGTCCAAAATGTCCTCTTCCTCTGGATCTTCCATATTGGATGTGTCAGCCTCCTCCAGGCACAGTTCAGGGTTGTCCAGTGGTGCTCCTTCACCTCCCTTCAATTCCATACCATTAGTCATGACCTCTGCAGCCTCATGGAACTTAATAATCCGTGCCATGAGCTTTTGCCTTCTTTTCTTCTATCGCGGTCCTCTGAGAAGCAGTTGGATCCTGGGGCAGCTGCCTTATAGACAATCTCAAGGCATCTCTAGTAACACAATTTAAGTCAATCCAATCCCAAAGTTAAAATACCTTACTGAGAATTTTCTATATTTATACCCTCGATCAACCATGCAACAGACCCAGTCCTACCATTGGCAGATAGTTCATTTTCAGTCAATCTGAGACGTATTTCAGCCATAGAGGGTGCTTTAAATTATTTTCCATCAGGGCAAAATCAATGTCCACAACACAAGACCTACCTTTGTCCATTTTAAGCTGATAGATGTCAAGAAGCTCTCCACGGTCCTGAGCCGCTTTTTCAGCTGCCTTTTTTCCCACTCCTGAACATCATCCAAGTCGAGCGATCTGGTTAATTTCCTCATATGGACCCTGAGTGTCACTAACACCCTGTAGGGCTTGACGATACTTTTTGAGTAATGACTTGACTTTTGCCAAGTTTACGTCAGGTGAAGTAACAGAAACCAGAATAAATTAGACTTGCCAATGCCAACCAGCTTCTTCCAATTGGAATCCCGCATATGGTCATCCAAAACTTCCTTTCGGTGAGCCAAAGACATGGATCTTGCAGTAGGGGAAATCTTGTTGAAAGGAGCCCAGAGAGTCTCCAATATTTCCCCATCAATATGCCTGGCTCCGGTCATAAAATTCAGGCTGAACCTAGGAAAGCATTGAAGCTTATGTGCGCTCAAATGAAACTTGCCAACTGCAGGTAATATTTCGGTCCCCTCGGGAAGGGACAGATGATAGCTTGGTCCACCCGTTCAGCAAAGTGAATACTCCACTGACATGCAACATCATAGATGATGAGCGTACTGCCAATATGTTTCGGGTGTATATTTAACTGCATTGCAAATGGAATAGTCCATGTTCATGTGCCTGACTACAGGGGTCAGTCGGTTGTCTGAAACAACAAAACAATCACAGACCGTTCTCCCTTTTGGAAGTCCACCACTGCATGAGGAACAAAGCATCCATGCCTAGCACATGCTGTTGCCCCAACCCCTGTAGCTCTAAGGTTGCTTCTTTTGGATGTTTGTTGCATTCACTGCATGATGATTGCTGCAAGTGGATTTCTTCAAAAATATTATAAGTCAGGAGTAACCAATCATTCAAAATCATCACTTGCCTCTTTCTCTTCTACAGAATCATCGATGTGAGCTTGATAAGGTCCCTCTGTTACCATGTATCCCTTTCCATCTGCTAGAGAAACATCGTCTTCCGGAATTTTCATTTTCATATGTTGTGCTGTGAATTTCCGTCGACCACATATCTGCGCATAACTAACCACCTACCACAGACCAATAATGAGTGACATACTACTGCAATAGTTATGAGTCAGCTTACTCTTCATAGTCATATCTCCAAGACGTTGGCAAGTTGATTCCAGGTTGTGGACATGCTGGGCAATAAAGGGCTAAATCCCCTGGACCAGGGGATCGTTCCGTGTCATGTCCAAACCCGAACCTTTTCTATTGACCAAATCCCGCCATATACGTGACACTCGCATAAGCTCACGGTATCGGTCCTTTTGTCCTATCAGCAGGGCACACAATCATATAAAACTACTCACCGGTATTGTATCAGGGAATGCATTGTTTGTGAACCGACGGAGCTTTTGATAGAAACTCATGGCTGAAGTCTTGCACTCCAAAGCGTCTATGAGGAAGTTATCCAGGACATCGAATGTGAAAGCAGATCGAGGGCGAGCGATACTGGCAGGAAATAACCTTGCTTTCATGAGATGGAGATGCCGTGCCTTCTCAGCTCCAGGACACTGGCACCATGATACACTATGTGAGTAAACACCAGTAGAGTGTACAATGACCAGGTTAGATACTCCTAACTGCGTGTCATTAATTGTATCCCCCCTCCTCCTGTGCAAACACATCTTCCATGGACCAATATCTTGCCAGGGAGATGGGTCTGGCTGATGTGAGAGATTGGGGCAAGGTTCCCCCCCATGGCCAAGATACATTATATACCCTTGAGCCTGCAGGGTAGTAGTCTCGTAGAACCTGCCATTCCAGAGTTGAAGGTTGTGGAAGGGGTTGTGTTGATGAGCTTTAAGAACACAAGAAGGACACCAGGCATGTGTTCCTGAGCAAGACAAACACTGGATCAACCCCTCTCCTTCTCCACAATCTTCGCATTTCCCATCGTTGACCAGCTGCTCTAACTCCAATAACACTGAAAGATATTCAGTGCGCCAAGGCAAATAATCTCGAAGGAAATCATTTTGGGCCTGCACATGATTTTTTAAAAAACTTAACTTGAGACTCCAACATTCAACAAACTCACTTTTGTTTTTCTTTTCATACCATCCAAGCCTCCCATCCAAAAATCACCATGAACCTCTCGGTCGTATTCCAGCGGTATATGATCTTCAATATGGTGATGTCTGATTTGTTTTGATGGTGAAGCCACTTCTATCTCACTATCAGAGTCCTCATAGACAACTGAAGCATTAGCTTCTTTCCACGAATCTTTTCCCCTCCGAGTTTTTGAAGGGATATATGCATATTTATAAGCCCCTCTTTTTCTCTTTGATGGGCGAGTTCCAGATGAAGATGGCTGGACTCTGACCCTGTTTCTATTCCTTGGTGTGATTTGCGAGCTCATGAAATCGAGAGTCTGTCAAAGGGGACAAAACAACATGAACATTGGCATTATCCGGGTAGTCCACCACCACCACCGCCCACACACTGCAAAACAGTCCTGTTCCTATCCTAACTATATTTGTAATTTATTGGCTCTCCGACCCGCGGGTTTGGGTTTCCTCCCTACCAACTCTAAAAAGTTCTTCTGCAAAGGAAAACTTGGCCTTGGCACTTTAACTCTATCATGCACAGCATCCTTCATAAAATGGGCAACCACAATTCTTTCTCCATTAATCCAAGGACCCACAGAGTGCTCCAGTACCCTACCGGCGATGTAGACCATTGCACCAGGGGAATAGTCTAGCTCTGCATGGACATCGGCCAAAGAAAGGGTTGCATGATGGTTCCGACCTAAACTGACTAGAAGATCAAAAAGTGAAGGAGATCCACCAGGATCTCTGTGGCTGAAGGTTGTTCGGTTGGCAATGATTTCCAACCCTGAAAAGATAGAAGGCCAAGAATCCACTGGAGCCGAATTATTTTTTCGCCGCCGAACCTCCTTGACAACCTTGGAAAATACAGAGGTGCCTGATTCAAAAAGTTCTGGTGCCACTGCAGCAGTAATGGAGTTCCATAGAAGTTCCGATGTTGTTAAAGCTTCTAGCCATTTTTGGACCTCCTTCGAGTTGTAAGACTCCGACGTTACGAGAGGATCTATCAATCGCTAATCACCAAGTGAGAACTGGGAAAATTCAGCACTGAAAATACAATACCTCTTGTCTTTGCATGAAATATGCAGGTGACACAGTAATCCTACCAGCCCCAAATTCACCCCCTCCCTCTGGCACCACAAAGCCATCATCTCTCCAACTCTTTTTTTGATCCGAAATGGGCGGCAGGGTATCAAGAAGAGAATTTTGTAAGCCTGAGGTGGCATTGTTAACGTACTCCTAATTAATTAATCAGTCCCTGAGGGAAAATCCCATCCAGAAACATACCAGGCGAGCAGGTGACAAAATATTGGGCAGGTAAACCATCAAAATTCTGCCATGCCTGTCTACAATGGTGGCTGGAGTTGAAATTTTGCCAAGCACTGCCTCAGAGAAGTACTTCTTTAGCCTTTCCGGCTCGGAGGTTGCTGACCCATCCCGATTCGGTGGTGACAACTTGACCCTGTCAGCATATCGATCCACATCCCAATCAACATTGACTATACTTCTGCTTCAGAATTCATGACAGTTTGAAATATTTGGGGACACTCACTGGGATTGACCATTGCATGGGCAATAGTTAGTGCGGCCTGATCAATTTCATATTCCGAAATTGATGTATCGGTAAATGTAGTGTCATCCGGCATTGCCAAGCAAATCTGGAGGTGCACTGATATTCTCATTCTAAAAGATTCATCAATTAGAATTCAGCTAAAATTGATGATCCACCATAGATACCTAGCTTTATGCAACAGCTTAGTTACCACTTGCCCATCTTTGAGGACACCCATTTCAGATGAACTCCCAAGTATCTTGCTGATCCTGCTACTCAGAGCTTCCCTTACTTCAGATGCCTGGCTCTTCAGGATCTCTTCCATGGTGGATGTCAAAAAGAAAATGAACCAAAGTTCTCACGGACTTCAAATTTAGTTGTGATGTAATTAATGAGTCTATAAATAAACATGATCAGGCTAATTATCGCTAATTAAGGCATATTTGGTAACTGACACCCAAACTCTTGGCTATGCTAATGAAGTTTACAGTACTGTCATTCGGACCTTTCTTCGCCCATTATTCCAAAACACGAGGTTCGCATTGCCGGCTGTTTGGTGACGGCGACTGATAGGGTGCATGGTGGTCATTGTGGTGTTTGTTCTGTTGCCACTTATACACTCATTTTCGCCTGTCTCGATGACCCCGCTAACATATACACTTTCATGGCTGTGGATCACCAGGGGTAGCGGTGCCTTTATTTACCAGGACTATCTATACCCTACAATCGAAACACAAGATGTTCGGGTTCGCATTGCCGGCTGTTTGGTGATGGCGACTGATAGGGTGCATGGTGGTCATTGTGGCGTTTGTTCTGTCGCCACTTATACACTCATTTTCGCCTGTCTCGATGACCCCGCTAACATATACACTTTCATGGCTGTGGATCACCATCGGTAGCGGTGCCTTTATTTACCAGGACTATCTATACCCTACAGTATCATTACTTTCATTACTTGGCCCAGTGTCATTCTGGGACCGTGCTTCACTACCAAAAAAAAAAAGAAGTGGTTGTATGATAGCTATGATAGTAGTACAATGTTTACATTCAGGGGTATCTCCAGATTCCCTGGTAAATGATGAATCCGCAAATCACATCCAAATGCCTTCCTATACCATAATCTCATCCTGGTCAATATTCATGACATCATCTTCATCAAGGCTGAAGACGTCCATATCTCCCTGTGATAGTGTAGAAGGAGGAGTGTGGTGTCAATATATAGCAGCCAAATATAATATAATAGACTCACATTGTTTGAGACGTCTTGGTCAATAAGCATCACATCCTCCTCGTCAAGGCTGACGACGTCCATATCCTATGATAGTGTAGAAGGAGGAGTACAGTAAAATATAATATAATAAACTCACATTGTTTGAGACGTCTTGGTCAACGAGGATCGCCTCTTCGTCATTGAGGCTGATGTCGTCCATCTCTCCCTATGTAGTGTGAAAGAAGGAACAAAGTGTAAATATAAATGAATACAAGATATACCCTACTCACCGTTTTAGTGATTTGGGATTCATGTTCGTCAGTAAGCATCTCATCTTCGTTCTGGAGGTATCACCAAAACAGCCGGCAATGCGAACCTGAACATCTTGTGTTTCGATGGCGGTGGTACTGGCACGGGCTCGTGTTTTGGAATAACGGGCGATGATGATACCCCTAGAATTCGTCAAGCACAGGGACTACCTAGTATAACTGTTCAATGATCTATCCTCAGTCGCCATAAGACAGATATAATCTCAAGACATTATTACCCTTTAAGGTGCACTCTCACGATCACGTGACATTTATTATTGGCAAAAATTAAGGATCACATGACATCAAAATGCCCATAAAGGGCAATACATTTGCGCTATGGCTTCACATCTAATCTAAAGTGTACAAAGTTGGCAAAGAAAGACAAAAAACTAATGTAAGTGATGCAAGACAAGGATGGAGGGGCCCTCTCCATCCAAGCCTTGCACCCTAGACTACAAAATATAGGTAAAAATGCGCAGTAACTAATAATCTAATGTAGTGGAAGTCAGTATGATATTGAATATTAAACCGGCACTTACCGGTTTGAAAAATCACCCAGGAATGGTGAAATCAAAAATGATATAGAAAGCTAGAGAAAGAAATGCGGTTAGTGTTAGAGTATGATTGAAAGAAGAAAAACTCGCTCAACCAGACAGGCGCAAAGCAAGAAACTATTATAGAAAGCTAGAGAAAAAAATGTGGTTAGTGCGGGGTATACTTGAAGAAGAAGAAAAAAGGGGGCTTAACAAGGCAGGCGGAAAAGGCTAGACAAAGAAACAATTAGTGCGGGGTATACTTGAAGAAGAAGAAAAAAGGGGGCTTAACAAGGCAGGCGGAAAAGGCTAGACAAAGAAACAATGTTAGTACAGTGCATATTTGAAAACTGAAAAAGACCGGATCAACAAACAAAGGCGCAAAAGCTAGTCAACAGGTTAGTAAAAGAATCCCCCAGATCCCAAAGTCACAGCCGCTAGTCCCATCCCAAAGTCACAACCGCCAGTCCCTGGAGACATAGATAGCTGTTTGATCACAGCCGCCAGTCCCTGGAGACATAGATAGCTATGAAAACAATCCCCCAGATCCAAAGTCACAACCGCTAGTCCCATCCCAAAGTCAAGTCCCATCCCAAAGTCACAACCGCCAGTCCCTGGGGACACAGATAGCTGTAGGTCACAGCCCAGTCCCGAGGAACATAATAGCCATGTAAATATCCCCCAGATCCCAAAGTCAAATACAGCCGCCAGTCCCTGAGGACATAGATAGCCATGTAAATATCCCCCAGATCCCAAAGTCAAATCCGCTCCCTGAAGACATATGTCAGATGTGGATGTAATGAAAAGAGACTGACCTTTTTGATAGCGTGCCAGCTATCAAGCATAGCTGTGAATAACAAAGAACATGTTAGCATATTGTCAGTAAGCTAAGAGACTGACCTTGAGGCGCACTATCAAATCAAAAGGATTTGATAGTGCGCCAGCATGAACCACAGCTGTGAATCACAAACAGCAAGTTAGTACAGTGAAGGACATATAAAGAAACTTACTTTGTCACATAGTGCGCTTGAAAAATTACTGTAGCGCTGCCTTTGACTACTTGCAGCTGCAGTCTGCAAGTAGCCAAAGGACAGGCACAGAACAAGTGAATATGTTGCGCAAGAAGGACATATAGAGAAGAAGTTGATATGTTGCGCAATGTTGCGCAAGAAGGAAAGATAGAGATGGTTGAAGTTGAGAACATGAACCGTGGGAGGAATATGAATGGTTGAAGTACGTGTATTTATTTGTTCATGTTTGCACCGGGTATTGCCGCAGTCAGAGAGAAATATTAACGGTTGAATTTCTTGATTTGTCCTTGTTTGCAAGGATGTCACGTGACATTTGGTTGGTGTTTTTGGACATGTTTCTTTCGTCAACGTGTCTTTGTTCTCAACGTGTCTTGCTTCTCAACGCGTCTCTTGAGTGTGTTTTGTCATGTGAGTTATTTTGTGTATTTGTAAGTGTGGTATACTGACTACAGTTTAAGCTTTTCTGCCTGCTCTTCCGTTCAAGGCGCTTCTTCTGATAACGCGTCTCTTTTGACATGTGAGTTTGTCCTCTTTTGTCAACAAGTCTGTTTTCTCACGCGTCTTGCTAACCAGCCAGTCTACGCGTCTTTGGTGAGTTGTTCCTCTGTTTGCTCACGCGTCTGTTTGCTCACGCGTCTTGCTAATCAGCCAGTCTACGCGTCTTTGGTGAGTTGTTGCTCTGTTCTCAACGTGTCTGTTTGCTCACGCGTCCAGCCAGTCTACGCGTCTGTTGCTCACGCGTCAAGCCAGTCTACACGTCTTTGGTGAGTTGATCCTCTGTTCTCAACGCGTCTGTTTGCTCACCCGTCTTGCTAACCAGCCAGTTTACGCCTCTTTTGTCAAGTGAGTTTGTTTTGTTCATTTTTATTGGCGTTTGTAGGTGTGGTGTACTGACTACATTCTCAACTTTTCTGCCTGCTCTCCCTCATCAGCAGCCATGGCCCGCACCAAGATGACCGCCAAGAAGTCAAACGGTGGCTCAGCGCCATCGCGTCCTCCTCAAGGCCTCAAGAACACGTGTTTCTGGAGGACAAGGCCAGGGCAAGAAGGCTTCGTCTACTACCAAGGGTACCTTACCTGTGGGAGGTGGCGACTTAGAGAAGAGTTTTGTTCACAATGAGGTGCGCCTAGCGTGTGTTTTCTTTCTCTTCTATTTGCTAATCTACTTTGTCTTTCAGTTTTGCATCATCTGCAGGGACGGTGCAGAGCGCTCTGAAGAGAATACTCTCTTCATGTGCGCTCTGTGTCCCAGAGTAGTCTGCAAAATGTGCCTGCAGCTGCCGCCTGACATGCATACTAAAGTCCTGCAAGAGGACATCTCATTCAGGTGTATTTGTTGCCATATCAAGATGGAACAAAGCGGCGCCTACTTTGTGAGTCTTTTTGATTTCTTTTGATTTGTTCACAGCTCATAGATAATGCTACTTGATTACAGGGTTTCTATAACGCCAATGGCCTTCCATTGTTGGACAGGTTCTTGGCCATCAACGGCGCACTTGAGGTGTCCGAGCAAGCCGAAATATCGGCTGCTCCAGTCCTCTTCATCCACCTTATCCTCGTCGGCTTCCATCCAGCTGCTAGCCCTTTTGAGTTCGCTCACACGTTCCTCAAGCCTTACTTCGCTGATCGCAGCTGTCAATATCTCGAGATCTACTACGACATCGCTACGGATGCCAAGCTTGCCCCCTACCGAACTCAAGTGCGCCAGATGATCAAAGGTTTGGGGAAATCATTCACCTGGGAGCGCGTTGTCATTGGCGTGTCCACTCACACTGACAACCAATTCGGTGACCCTTTTACCGGGTATGGGGATGATGATCCAAAGGGCTATGTCAGCACTCCGGTCAATGATGTGAGTTTATTTTATTTTATTTTAACATGACCATTGTTGACTTCTGTTCTAGTTCTTGGAAATTCTTCTCCAACCCTGGCAAGGTATAATCGACCAAGCTGAGGAATCATACCTGTGGATGCTGTGTTGCGGCTCAGTTGTCACCAACTCCGAGTCATTCCTTGGCTTGCAAGACGCCGTTCTTCGGTAAGTGTATTTGACTATTATTTGACATGCTTGATCTAATGTTTCAATAGACACAACTTGACCGCTACCATGGCATTCAATGCCCCTCGCTTTCAACCATCTTTCGCCTCCCATTTGCTCCTCGCGTTCACAGAGAAGGTTCTCGTTGGACGGTGCCCAATTCGGTTGGCATTCAAGGACATGCTTGCGCAGTCCTGTGACCTTGGCCGCCACTCTGACGTATTTCTGCTGACACCTGACATGGAGGGAGCCCTCAAGATCTCTAGGTTTGCATGGGCTCATTTGCAGTTCCGTCCATGGGGCAACCACCTGCCTATCCAATGCAGTGGATGTGGTTGGGCTAATTCATGGCGGTCTGCCTTTGTCCATGGGAGCAAGGACAAGAGTTACATTTTTGAGTGCAAAAATGACTCTTGCAATGTAAGCCACTTGTTCTCTCAGCCACCAGGGTCCACCATGCTGTATTCTGGTAGGAAGCATGGTAGTACTTGGTTGGATATTCCTGTGAGCTCAAAGTTGGCTTGATTTACATGTTTTTTCCGCAATATTTACCTCATGTCTTACTTTTGCTCAATGTGATCACTGTTATGAGTTTTATTAATGATTTGTTTGGTGTTTGTGAATCTTGAGGTTTGGTGTATAAACTAATGTCATTGATGTTTGGGTCGGCCAGATGTACTTAGACTTGGGGTGATTTTTGTGTGAAATCACGTGATTAGCATGTGACCGTGTTTGATCATGTGACATGGTTTGTTGATCTGTTGTCAAGTGAGTTGGGACTGGTTACACATTCTGCAAACTTATACCGGCCTGCATTCTCAAGATTTTTGCATACAATGGCTGACTGGACACATGTATTCAAGGCTGTTTTGGATGAGCACAAGATTTCCTATGTTTCAGCTAAAGGAAACCCTGCTGAGAGGGCAAAAATCCTCAAAACATCAAAGATACTATACTTGAAAGCAACGAGGCTAAGGATCCTTCGACTATGCTTCCAGGCAATAACATTCGGAAGGTGAGCTTTCCAGTCTCTTTGTCTATATTAATCTAATTTTATAGGCTATCCGTACATATTACTTGCGTTTTCTGGAGGACGACGAGGACCGCGATCTTGAGCAAAAAATCATCGAGGGAGCTCATAAACTCACATCTGGTGCAGGCATCATCACTGTAGATATGGTCAAAGACCGTCAGGATGATAAGCCTCTGGATGCTGCAGCATTCAAGACTGAATTCTCGACTTTTGATGTCGCCCAGAAATTGTTCAAAGAAGAAATTGGGGAGTATGACAAGAAGCACCGTGACACCTCTGACCTAAGGTCCATGGGGACAAGGACAAAGCTGGTCCGGTCCTGGTACAATGCCCTGTCACCAGATGTGCATGAGGAGCTCAGACTTGTGGCAGAAAAGTGGAACCAGGA
This sequence comes from Suillus ampliporus, assembly GCA_016584345.1. NCBI lineage: Eukaryota > Fungi > Basidiomycota > Agaricomycetes > Boletales > Suillaceae > Suillus > Suillus ampliporus. Next base: position 30,638 of record JABCPV010000333.1, read on the forward strand.
AGGTGCTCATTCCGAATGCCAAGGACAGGTATTTTTTCAACACTACATTGCTATATTTAGGAAAAACTCATGTGTATCTACAGATACCGCAGCCGACACCAGAAGAAAATCATGGAGGACTTCATAAAGATGGCAGGAAGAACTATGGGTGTACATGTCGTGATGCTCGTAGCTCATGATCGAGGGGAGGGCAAAATGCCTGGAACAACCATGTCAGTGTTATGTTTTCCTATTGACATCACTATTAATAATCTATTGGTTTAGCTGGGAATCCTGTCCCAGGACGGCGAAGAAAACTTTTACTCTGGCTTCCAAAGAAAACAAGAAATGGGCTGGAGAGTCGCAAGACCGACTTGCTGACTGGCTGAATGAAGCCGAGTACAGTAAGTCTTGGATACTGTAATGTATTTAATTCCTAATGATCTAGCAACAGGCATAGACCCCGAGGACCAATCTGACGAGGAAGATGAGAAGTTGCCCAATTTAACAGTGGATGTAGATGATGAGGGCTATCCTTGCCTACCGACAGGCTTTGAATCTCTCATGCTCAAGAACCAGCAGAAGGTTGTACGAAAGGTATTTCAAAAGGCTTATGGTGATTCATTTCTATTTTCGAAGTACTGTATTTTTCTGACAGCTTACATTCAACAGCGGTCATCTCAAACAACCCTCGGGCTGCAGTCCCCTGGGGTCATATTACCCAAGATCCAGACCACTACCTTGACATGGACTGTATCCCTCGGAATGTCGTCATCAAGGATCCTTCTCACCTGCAGAAGGAAGCCATCAGTATGATTTTTTCACTTTGGAAATATCGTGCTAAACGCAATGAACCAATTGTACGGTTTGTTGGGTATAAGGACGGCGACTTCTATGATTCACTGGCTAAGAAGGGGGATGTAAGTAAAAAATCAAGGAAGAACCTGAAAATATGTCGAAGTATCATCGGAAGAGGACGAGGTATTGAAGAAGACCCCCCAAGCCAATCTTGCTTCTGACGAAGAGGAAGACTTGGAACGCCACACCCCATCTCTTTCCAATTCCTGCCCGAAATTCCATATAGGTGGTGACACAGTCAGTTATCTTCAATCCCTCTCTACCCTCCCATCATACGGTCATCTGTTGGCCACAGTTCAAAAACTTTCCAACACAGTATGTATAATTCACTACTTTTGTGATACAGCATTAAATTTGACTCTTGTTTAAAAGCAAACTCCAGATCCTAAGGGCAAGGCTAGGAAGCAACATCTGCCTGTCTGGGCATCTTGGACGTGGTCTGAGGCATATCTACCTCAAAATATGCACAATGATGTTCAGGCGTCCTTTGTGGCTTTGGAGGAACTAGGCAACTATATCATCAAATCTTGTGGTTGGGGTATGATTGTTGTCCTGGGCCTTGGACTCCTCCTTCGTGAGTGTCAACGCGCTCAGGAGTATGAAGCAGATGAGGCTGGAGATGATGTGCCTCAATATTTGGGCGACTCCATCCTTGGCTTCGAGGTAGGGGACAAGATTGAAGAGGCAATTACCAGAATCCAGGTGAAGGTGGAGGCAATGCTGCCAGATGGTAATGAGAAGCAGATGACAGTGGGGGAAGAAGTTCATATGAGGCGTCTGGAGAACAAAAGGCAGGTGAAAGAGAGGAGGGAGGTGGAGCAGGCAAGGGTGGCAGAGGAAAAGAGGGTGGCTGAGGAGGCTCGGGTTGCTGAGGAGAGAAGGTTGCTGAGGAGAAGGTTGCTGAGGAGAAGAGGGTTGCTGAGGAGAAGAGGGTTGCTGAGGAGAAGAGGGTTGCTGAGGCGTCTCGGATGACTGAGGAGAGGGCTGCCACATCAAAGAAGGCAAGCAGTACTAACACTGGGGGAAAAGGGAAGGGTAAGCGCCCAGCAACAGATGTGGATGATTCAGTCATGAAAAAGGTGAAGACATCTGCTCCTCCTGATCCTCCTCGTCGCTCTGCCAGAGACAGAGTAGCTTCAAAGAAGTATAAGAACTGAGACATTATCATTAGCACAATACCTTAGAATTCCCTTCTTGCAGTTTGTTGTCATATACACCTCAATTTTCATGTCTATTTTGAGTAACATTGATGTTAGCACTAACAATACTTCAGCAGTATGCATAGATGGAACGGCTAACCCACTGATAACTTATTGGCCTATTGGCCAGCCAGTCTGTACACCATGTAGGCTATGGTGGCCGCCCTACTGATATTATATTGGCCCAGTGGGCCAGCTACCCTATGCTGTATGCAGGGCCGGGGCGGCCGCCACTGAACACTTTTTGGACCATTGGGCCAGCCGGTCTGTGCAGTATGTAGGATGTGGCCGGCCGGGACACTGATACCATATTGGCCCATTGGGCCAGCCAGTCTGTGCAGTATGTAGGACATGGCCGGCCGGGCTACTGATACTTATTGGCCCATTGGGCCAGCCAGTCTGTGCAGTATGTAGGATATGGCCGGCCGGGCTACTGATAACATATTGGACAATTGGGCCAGCCAGTCTGTGCAGTATGTAGGACATGGCCGGCCGGCCTGTCAATAACATATTGGCCTGTTAAGCCAGCCTCCCTAGTCAAGGAGTGTAGGTAGACTGTGTTTTTATTTTTTATTCAGTCACCATTTATATTATCTCATATAAGATTATATCTTTTGTTCCATGAGTGAGGTTGGCTAGACCTACTCCTGTATGGAATCTCATTTGATATTAGAGCATTTAGGACAGCCTGCATAAATATTCAGGGTGCAAGGTTGGCCAGATCTACAGTTATCAATCGGTCCCTGAGACACTATCACTCCATGATACAAAACGCATCTCACACATCCACAATTCACTTTATGGCCTGAATAATACCTCTGAACTGCTATTTGGCAACTGATAATGATTTTGCTGATGTTCAATAAGCAAAGATTAGCTAATGAGTCACATGTCTCATGGAGTGATAATGAGCAAAAAGAGGTCCCTTCACTGTTTTGAGTGTTGTCCATGAACAGTTTTATATTTTTCTCTCAAACTTCAGATATGCAATTTTGACACATACTACTTGCTAGGAATAATACAACCGAGTTTGTATAAAGTGTTGTAAAAGCACAGTACTTCATTTTTCAATTTCACGTCTCAAGTACTGATTGATAACTGCACTTTGATATGCTGGTTTCACCTATATAAGTAGCATAAAAATATCATTCTCTATATGAGGCATGGACCTGCAGGGGTCCTACATCATCAGCAAAAGGTATCTTTTCTACTTATGGGGCATTGGCCTGCAAGGGTTCTGCATGACCGGCCTATACAGGGAGTGCAGAGATATCATTTTCTGTCTGAGGCATCGGCCTGCAAGGTTCTGCATGGCCGGCCTATACAGGCAGTGCAGACATATCATGTTCTGTTATAGGCACCAGCCTGCAAGGTTCTGCATGGCCAGCCTATACAGGCAGTGCAGACATATCATGTTCTGTTATAGGCATCGGCCTGCAAGGTTCTGCATGGCCAGCCTATACAGGCAGTGCAGACATATCATGTTCTGTTATAGGCATCAGCCTGCAAGGTTCTGCATGGCCGGCCTATACAGGCAGTGCAGACATATCATGTTCTGTTATAGGCATCGGCCTGCAAGGTTCTGCATGGCCGGCCTATACAGGCAGTGCAGAGACCGGCCGGTGTCCTGTACACCTGGTTTTGCAGGTCAATGTACACGTCCTATCAACAGGTTATGCAATACTATAAGACTGAAAGGTGTGCTGTACACCTGGTTTTGCAGGTCAATGTACCGTCCTATCAACAGGTTATGCAGTACTATAAGACTGAAGGTGTGGGTGTTCGGAATGAGCTGCGTCATTTTTTGGAGGTTTAAGGTATTGAGCACAGTCAAGGTGGACTTGGTGGGGAGATTAGTCTAAGTTGCAGAGGTTCGTGTACTGGGCCGTTTTGACGCTGCTTCGTTGTATTAACTTCCCCTAGACGCCAAGACATGAGGCTGTTATCGTAAGCACGTTGTTTGACCATCTAAGCAGTTAACTGAGCTCGTGCGTCCAACTTGTGTCGCCGCAACTTTCCGGATGAATCTGAATCAACGAGCTTGGTCGCACGACCCACTATCATTTTTGAAAACACTATCGAATGGCTTGAAAAAGAAGGAACAACTGTTCTCCTTCTTTGAAGGTCCGGCTTGGGGAGACTACGAATATGGGATGAATGGACCCCACCCTTCGACCATCCAACAACCAACTCAATACCAAGATCTAGGTGCGGGCAGCCACAATCTTTGACGGCCATTATGCCAGCTCAAAGTCGGCCGGCCCAACAGCAACCTTTCAATCCCAACCATACCCCAAGATAGGACGCTCCCGATTTATAGTCACACTACTGTGATTATGACATGAATGACTCTTGAACGCGTTACAGGAAGCCGAGTGAAGTTATTCTGACCACTGTCGTTGCAGGATTCCGCGCGGCAGATAGGCAGACGACAAATACCGTGATGGCTCACCTGATTTGCCATGTGCCGCTCCTTCGAGTTTCAATTACGCCGATGCCCATACACGTGATATTCCACCTGGTAACATGTTGAGCTTCTCTTCCCCGGAATGTTCTTGGCGCTGACGGTTGCGTGGCTTCCTTTGATCTACTCTGGAATGACACTTTAGGCAAAACAGCCTGGTATATTTGCAATGCGCATCGGAGATAATCCGTCATTTCAAACTCTGCTATCCTTGATCGTTAAATGAGAGTTCATCCGAAGTCAGTCATGGGCTAACTGTAACTACATGGGTTCGAGGCCTTGAACCAATAACTCCACTTTGCATCCCAGTCTGCCCCTTTGATCATCTGTTTTTCTTGCCTGTTGCTTGAGTCGCACCCTATGTCGGCGTTCCTGGGAATTTCCTTATTTTCCGACACGACATTTGGGGATTTCTATCCAAGTTTCATTGATTTGTTCACTTGCAGGACATTCCATCTTTGCAGTTTGGAGAGATTGCATACCAGCATTATTCGCTTTGGGGCAGAGCCTAGCTTTGCATCAGTCGTTTTATACATGACCATACCCTCACCGAAGATAAGATTTTTGCGAGACACGAAAGCTGGGTATTTTTCTGAATAGTCTTTAGCGACCTCATCCGTCAAGCCTTCAGTGCGACGGCCGTACAGCTGATGTCGGGACATGTCGAGCGAGATCGATACTTGCATTTTAACCGTGTTTCGTATGTAGATCTCAAAGGAATCGCTTATCTCTCCTCGACTATCGGGCAATATATTCACAATGCACGGCTGTCTACGTTCCAGCACTCTCATGACCATCTTGTAGTATTGGCAGTCATCCAACCACTAGATCGGCTTCGTAGCAATAAGCACCAGCGGTAGTTCTTGCTTACTCGCCCCAACAGGATGAGGTTCAGATTTCGTGTCGCGCGATGACAGTGCTGATCACATCACCTTGGAATATCCTACTTTAGCACGCCAAGATGCCGACCACACACGAGGTCAGCCCAGCAAGAGCGGTCAGTTATTTAGTGAAGATTCAGAGCCCGAATTGCTTCACAATGACGCGCTCAATTACCTGCTGCCCAAGAGATGCACCGTTCTTCTAATGCTAAGTCCGGTTCGTCTTCGAAACTCAAACACGAGCTCAGGAAACGCAGAGCCTATGATGATGATGCGGAGGAGTGGAGAGGCTAAAAACGGTAGCTTCATAGACCTTAAGCACGGACCACAAGTCGTGGATTACAAGCTCCGACGACTTGCTGGGGTATACTGGTCATTTACGTGTACTTGATTGCCTTTGAGTAGCACAAGTTACTCATTCAAATTCGTCTGCACATTTTTGGCGCGTTTTGTCGTTGACCCTCCTTCGTTACTCAGATTCATTTGCAAAAAAACGACGTGTCCGTCATCAATGTGGGGATCATTGAAGAGTCGAACCCTCGCAGCAAAGACCTCGGCAAGGAGTCGACACTTCTGTTTCACTTTCGATGGAAACATGGCGATGGTGAAAGGCACGTGCGGAACGTGGGCATAAGCGTGATGGGCATGTCCTGTTTCAGTGAGCCGTATGATACCAGTATAAAACGCTACTTGCGTAATACAGACAGTGTTAAGGTACATATGAAAACTGCACGAGTAAGCGCTCGCTGCGAGCGCAGCATGTAGCAAGCTTCGTTCTTACTGGAGTGCTGAGTGAAGTCCGGTTGAGGATTGTAGACGGGGTGATACTAATGATGACTTACTAGTGAACCAAACACTTAAGCTGGTCTTCGTAATGTCATCACTCTTGTCCATGATGGATTGGAATGATTCGATGGCTGCTCCAATTCTGCCTGCCCGGAAGAGTGCATGACAGTGTTGCTGGTTCGCAGTTTGCCACAAGGACCTGAGGTCCCAACCGAACAGCTGCAAACATTGTGAAGCATGAAAAGGATATTCAGTCATATCATATCAAACTACCACGACAAATTCCTCGTACATAGAATGAATGTCCAATGTATAGAAGAAAGTACCCGCGTTGACGGCAGCAGCGAAGTGGTCAACAGCTTCTTTGTGGTGCGCGCTATCCAAGGCAATGCTTCCTAGTTGGACATGTAGATACGCCTGAAGTGTGAAGTGGAAAATCAGTGCCAGCATACGAACCTAGGCGTGATCGAGTGTGTGATGCTCACTTCCACGATACGACAAGCAAGAGGATCAACATTGGGACACAAATAGCTCTTCGATGCGTCGCATTGCCTCTTCATGTTCATTTGCATTGAACAGTGCGATGGTCTGAAAGTCACAATGAAGTACATGGAGAATGTCAGAGAAGATATTGCCTTGCCTTGATGAAAAAAAGAAAATGATCGGTCTTTAAGTTTCCGTTCGTGAACATAGACGCGAGGTCAAATGATGTCCTCGCGACCCGGACCTGGTTTTTTCCGCAGAGGGCGATGCCCTTGGAAATATGGCCTGAAAACGAGGGGTGCATACTGAGGGACTATGTTATCATTGAAGTTAACTTTCGCAAGGCGGTCATGATGGGTCAGCTATCCCCACCGAATGCATCATGAAGCGCGCAGTTCCAGTCGCGTTTTCGCGCCATTACAAATGCGCGATTGGCATAGGAGGTGTGATCACCGGCACTAGCATCAATCTCCAGAGTCAGAACCTTTTCAGCGGTAGGCAAGTCCCCAGCTAAGCACGCATTGCGGGCTGCCGAATTGATAGTGAGGACCTGGGCGAAGCATGTTCACACTTGTGTTATAAGAGTGACAGGAGGGAACATGCCTTGAAATCAGAGTAGGCTTGAGCCTTGCATACAAAAGACGCTCAGATGACGAAGGGGCGGAACAATCGAATTTATTACCTG
>JABCPV010000334.1:0-37799 GCA_016584345.1 Suillus ampliporus
AGCACTACTTCCCGCAACCCCCGACTTATTCCAAACCTTGTGAAAGGGCGGCTTCCCATGCCCTTTCCTCCTTTCCTCCATATGCACAACATCAGCAAACTAGGATTTTCGCCACAGGCCTCACAGGCCTCACAAACATGCCACAAGGTTACCACAAGGTCACAAGCTTTGACAGTGCTCACAAGACCAAGACTACTAATAGTCTAGTAACTCAATAGTCTAATACAATAGTCTAATATGATAGTATGAACTTGATAGTCTTAATACAATAGTCTAAAGGAATGACTAGGGTAAACTGTGGGAAAGTTTTCGACCAAAATGAAAGTCATAGACATCATCAAGGGAAGTCTATATATGGTTTCATGTTATGTTTTGATCAATATCCTAATGAGTTATTAGCAAAATACTGGAAAGTGATGTGTTCAAGAAAGTTCAGGCACACCAATCAGTTGGTTGAAAACTTTCCCATGGTCTACCCTAGTCATTCCTTATCATTCAAAATCTTAGTCACTAATAAGCAATCCTAGTTCTAATAAGCAAAACATTGTCACATGACTTGTGTGCCTGAACTTTCTTGAACACATCACTTTCCAGTATTTTGCTAATAACTCATTAGGATCTTGATCAAAAAACAACATGAGACCATGGATAGACTTCCCTTGATGATGTCTATGACTTTCATTTTGGTCGAAAATCTTCCCATGGTTTACCCTAGTCATTCCTTTAGACTATCATATTAAGTAAGATTATCATATTAAGACTATCGAGTTCATACCATCATATTAGACTATTGAGTGAAGACTTGTATTTTATTCTAAGTCCAGTGGATATGGTATATATATCAGTTGCAGCCTGCATGTATACAAGGTCATGTAGTCTAGTGGTAAGTGCTGCTCAAAAGTGTGAGAATTGATCATGTGATGTGTGGTGAGCTGCATGGTCAAGAGTTCAATCTGGGCAAGTGGTAAAAATTAAAGTGTTAGCTTCTATTAAGTAATACAAGGAAGTTGGTTATAAGGCTAATGGTTAGTAATTGTTTTCTTTTATTGACAATAATATCGAAAATTATACAGGACTACAGACTATACAAGCTCACAGACCTACAAGTTGTACAGTCTGTGCCTCCTTGTACAAGCTTGTACAGTGGGGACTTAGCTGTAGGCTTGTGAGGCTTGTACAAATCTGTACAAATCTGTACAAGCCCCCAGTAGTTTGCTGATGAACGTTCCAGGGCAGTACAACGCACGATCGCCGACAACCTAAGTAGTCGGACACTACCCTAGGCACTGCCATACCCCCTCCAATGTGTTCGCTCTCTGTCAATACCACGTCCTGCCGCCATATCTGCCTGCACGCTGTCCTCCTCGTCCCCGCTACATTCCAATCACACTATCCGCCATGCCCCGCAGAACGGGGGCTTCTAGGCTGAAAGGCCTCTCAAGGTCAATCATATCCCATCACTTCAGAGGGCGGCATCACCAGACACGTGTGCTGACAGCCGGCAAGCAGGCCCAGTGTCTCGAAGCAGCGGCAGCAAGCCGCCAGGCCCAGTTTCAAGGTATCTAGCATATTTCCTTCTTTCTATCACTATTATACTAATTTATTACACAGAGATGTCAGCTGAGGACTGTGAGATGGTTGAAACAATGATGGCGGACTATGGTATGGATCTCGACCCACTACCATATACTGCGCCCCCAGGAGACGAAGGCTTGGACATGAGTCATGCAGGAGGTGAATACAAAGCATTCGAGGGGCTCGCTCATGAAGTCGCTGGGATCAGTAGATGGTATGTGTCATTTTTTTGCTGCCCGCAGTTTCTTGCTCACACTTGGGTTCTAGCCGCTATGTAGACCCTTGTACTCGCTCTGACTGCATTGAAAACGAGACCGATCACTGGAACATTCAAATGGACCTACTCGTGGAGGCGTATTTAGACTACCGCTACTGTGACTCGGGAGATGGTGTGCCACACAATGGAATGCCTCCATCACCTTCGGATCATGATGGTCAACGTGTTTCACTGAATGAAATTGAGCTCATTGACATCTTTAGTACGTATCACCCTTGTTATTTGTCATCGCTGATGTATTTGCACAGGGTGAAGGCACTCGTCCCTTCAATCGCAGCCCCACCACCAGTATCCTAATGAAGCTTTGATCTACCATGGCTATCTTGGGTGCGCACCGTTGTATCCTGACTGTCGCTATTTCTCTGCACACTCTTGCTGCATACCACCAGACGCACTGTGTATGTCCTACATTTAGTTTTCAAGCACAGTGCTAAGCACTGTGCTTTCTTCATGATGTAAGCATGTTGCTCATCTATTATGTCAACTTATGATGAGATTTTGACAGATCCCTTACCGACCTTACCTCACTACCCAATTATCGGCTGCTTTCGATGTCTATCCACAAATTCTTCAGTGCATTGATCAACGTCTTTGCACAGCTCTGAAATGCGACACGCCTAATTGGCGTCTTCTAAATGCATGTCCTGCATGCTTTTACAAGCTGGAGGACGAGCCTGACCTTCCTTTTGACTGGCTTGTAACAATGGACGGCAACAACAGTTTGAAGAGGTGGGACTCGACAATATATGGGACGAACCCGCGACTTGACTCTCGTAAGGTCCAATCAGATCTTTGGATTGATCCGGACACTGTCGACAAATTCACATGTGAAGTCAGAGGGCATGCGGTGAGTATTGAGTAATTGTACCCAAATTTTCTCACTATATTGTATAGGCTATGTCTAATCGAGGCGATGATGCCTTGATCGATAATACGGCAGTTGAAACTAACCCTGCTCCATTCAGCTGTGCAGATCGATGGAAAAATGCAGGCCCAGAAATGTGGAAGAAAATGTTTTCTGTCTTTGACGAATCGGGCATCTTCATCGCGGCATGCCGCCATCATTTTGTGCTTTTAGTCTGCGACATGATCCGAAAGTGGTGAATTGTAAGTTCGTCACTAATCAATTGAATTTCATTTACTACTAATGTATTAGGGCAAAATATCCACTTGCTATCATTGACAAGCTTCTTGCTGTCTATGGCAAGGGGCAGCGCTTGTGCTTACGATATCGGGTGCGCGTTTACGAAGACACTAGGTAATAGTTCTTTAGGGTCGTGTGCACACCAGCTTGGATTTCATCTTATGGTTGGGGCCTTTCACGGGCATGCTCACAATCGGAAATGCCAACTCGACTGGCATCCACTCTATATTTCTGGAACTGGACACAGCGAAGGAGAGGGGTGCGAGCACATATTTTCAGCATTCAACTGCACTCGCTCGTGGCACCCGGCATGCAAGCATGTTTCATCGGCATCAGACAATCGATCAACATTTTACGTTTTGGAATGATGAATAAATATGCCACTCTCAGTAAGATTTTCTCTGTGTCTCAATCACAATGCTAATATTCATCAGGCAATTTTCTCTGGAACCACTATCACGAGGCTTTGAAATCAGTTCAGACACTTACCAGTCAAACTGTCTGCCATCAAAGCTGAGCTGGATACTTACCGATGACACTTCCCTTGGTACATACTTCAAGAACGCACTTATCTGGATGGTTGAAACAGCCACCTACGAGAGACCAAAATTGCATCCGATACGTTGAGGCACTCAATGAATTAGCCGAATGAAAGTTAGTCGTCCATTGTCTGTTGATGTAATTTGCATCAACCACTCAGGACTGATTGGGATTCCTCACATGTGAATTGCCAACAATGCTCTTAGGGAATTGCAACCGGCAGCTTGGAGCAGATCAATGAAGCCCTAGCCCAAGCTCGGATCTGCGTTGATTCATCTTATGCAAAATTACAGCATGCTGAAATGCTAGTGGCGCACGTTGAACTCCAACTTACTGTGGAGGGACGGTGGGAGATAGGCTGTGATGAATACAACCGATTCAAGATGGAAGCTTGTCTTGGCAAGTATCGCACTGCACTCGATGATTTGGAGCGCCTCGTAGTGATGGATTGTTCGAGCTTTCTAAATTGTCATTGTCAGGGACAGGTGAGTTGCTTATCAAGATTCAGTTTCTCTCTAATATTTTTTCTAGGGTACAAGTTACGTCAACAGATCGGCGAGGCTTTGCAACGGCGTTCGGAAGCCATTCGAAATGTGATCAATCATTATAATATTCAAGCTATAGCCCTAAATCCCCCGCGTCCGAAGATTTCTTGGAAAGACATCACTGACTATAGCTTTCTGGGCAAGTTCGATCTTTTATGACACTCACGCACCGATATTCGCAGTGAGGATTGGGCCAAACCAGCCCATTGAGAAGCAACTACAAAACACTTCAAGCTTTGTTGAGCACATGAAGAACTTACACGACTTAATGTCGAAATTTGTCGCTTACGCACCGCTATTCATGCTGAACAAGTCCAAACAACTGCCGTGATAGAGGATCTCCGTCTTTCGGACCCAAAACTTGCTGAGGAGCTGCAGCACCAATGGCGTTCGCATGCCGCCATCAATGCTGTCCATTTGCATCACTTAGATTGCATTGAATGCCTCACTGGATTCTCAGGTGTCAGGGGTGTTGGTGTCTGTGTCTGACTTACTTCGACAACTCCTGACGTCCCCCCTGCCCAGAATCCATCAACGACCCTCAATGCCCACACGGAATCAGGCAAGCTTATTCCCCCCCCCAATTTTCATGCTTATTTATTTTCATCTTGCCGCAGATGACATTAGTGCAATTATTAGTTCTGACTACACTGACATTGAAGCTATTGATCGTGAGGAGCACGGCATAATCACAGAGGATATGGCTGACTTTTTACATTCTATCACTGACTAACGTGCGCATGTTGTCTTTTTGACATGTACTTATTATACATGTAGTTGAATACATCTCAATGACTCTTGACATTTCCACCGCACAGCCTACTTCAACAACTCTCATCGCTGCACAGTATGAGTGTCATGAACCAATACCCACCACTGCATATTTCAATGACTCTCATCACCACACAGTACAAGTGTCATGAACCATGCCCGCCACTGCATACTTCAACAACTCTCATTGCCGCACAGTACGAGTGTCATGAACCATGCCCGCCACTGCATGCTTCAACGACTCTCACATTACGAGTGTCATGAACCATACCCGCCACCACATACTTCAATGACTCTCATTGCCGCACAGTACGAGTGTCATGAACCCGCCGCTGCATGCTTCAACAACTCTCACAGTACAAGTGTCATGAACCAATAATTTAAATGTACCAATACACAGTAGTACGAGTTTCATGAACCGATACCTGCCACTCCATACTTCAATGACTCTCACAGTACGAGTGTCATGGCATGACACCCGTACTGTGAGAGTCATTGAAACCAATACCCACCACTGCATACTTCAATGACTTTTGACATCCCCATTGCATAGCTGACTGTAATGACTCTCATCAGCGCACAGTACAAGTGTCATGAACTAATAAGTACATACTGTAGTGGCCACAGTGAATTGCTGGTATGATTTGCTGCAATCAAGTATGTTATAACCCCCTGTAATTGAATCTACTACTAAGTAATGTTCGTACCAAGTCCCAAATTGGCAGTGTGCATTGCAACGTACATAGAACACATTGTCATTTCATGTACCCTCAAACAACCCATCGCCTTAATGGTACAAGCACATTCAGCCTTGTTTTTGGAGATGGACTATTCTACCAATGCGTTCACAATTCTGTTCGCCAACCAAGGTAGAGTCCACATAAATTGACTTTGTGCAGTGTTAAAGTCGTTCACTGCACGTTATCTAATCTGTTAGTACTAGCCCATTTATGTTCCAAATTCGTTACATCCGCTACTAGTACAACTACTCCCATGTCTCCAACGACCATGCAGTCCGATACTGGAACACAGAGTTCACGCCAGTTCACAATGTCTGGTCTCACAATGCTACATTGCTCCACTTTTGCTTAAAGTTTCAGTAACAATGAGTGTCAGGCTGCCGCCAGAGCATTACTTAGGCACGACGTCCAGATAGACAGCACTCATTATCAAACCAAGACATTTGCTGGCCTTCATCCCTCATACATAGCATTCCAACCCATCCAACAGCATGGGTCAGAGAGAACTCTCTCAGAAAGAACTACACGAGGCAGCACTGCAAGATGTGTTCGATGCGGTGAGTGAACTTGTTTTTTTGTGGCTCAATCTCATATTCTTTAGATCACTATGCAGGACTGTCTTGACGGTGGTATCTCTCTACTTATTCGATGCGCAGGATCTGACGCAATCTCACCAGAGAAAATTGCTTTGGACCTCTACATTACACCCTGAGAGCTGCATGAAGCGCCTCAGCAGATTGGAGGAGACGTCACTGTATTGGTTCAAGCGTTTGCTCAAGAATTCGCGGTCCCTCATCTCCAGCGTTTCACCAAGCGTTGTGCTATCGAAACGATCCAACCACCAAAGTATTGTAAGTTCAATTGATTTTTTCCCATTTTCAACACCACTAACATACCCTCGAAGTTCCCGCCGCTCACGTTAACACCAAGGGTCCACAATACCTCCCTGGACCTGTCATTCCTACTGGGGCTTGTATTCTCTGCTCTGCGCAGGCACCCAAATCCTTCTTGAAGAACTTGCAAAATCCATCCCCTGCTGTTGCAGGCTCAAAGCAGCCGAATTCGGCAGCGATTTGTGAGGGAGCCGAATGGGCAGCGAGAGTTGCCACCAAAGTGAACCCATTAACTCCACGTTCGCAAATTCGTCAATGCCGGCCAGCGGATGTCTTCAATGCCAATAGCGACCCTGGCCCGATTTTTTTCGGCACAGCCATTGACAGAACTCTATCGTGATGTTCACAAATTTGAACCCCCGTTGATTAGTATCGGACCCAATACTGACACTGCCCTCGACCAGTTCAAACTTGGAGATGAAACATTACCTAAGCTACGTCTGTTGGTTTCAACAGTGCGTAGCAGTCGGTGGGAGTCAGTCTTTAGGTCCCAGAAGTGGGATTTGACCTATGAGCAAGCTTCGGTTTTATCAAGGGTGCTTCTCGCAGACCTTCGAGGAATGCCACTCAACCATGAGATTGTCGAGGTTAGTGGTATATTTATAGGTGGCGCATATTTGCATGCTAATAGATCACTAGTGTAAATCGTCTGTGCTCTCCGTCATTCTAAAGTGGCTCGCTATTTTGGTCTTTTTATGTGCACTTTACCTCTTTGGATTGTTTGTACTATTGTAGATCATATTGGACTTCTTAGTTTGCAACACCGTGTCAATTTACTGTGGGACCTTATATTGCAGATCAGAGAGACAATTTAATGTCTCCGTGTGTTAAATATTCAGACTCGCATGCTACTTGTGCTGACTTGCTTTTGCTTCCCCTCCTGCAGACAATGGCATCCCAATCTTTCTATACTAGCAAGAATGACTCGAGGCATGTTTGAACACAGCACCCTCGCATCCGTCCAAAAGTTACCATGAGCAAAGAGGCGCGCGCCACGCTCACAGCTGGACGACGTGCCAAATCTGGTCAGTTCAAGGTTGCTCTTGATGAGGCTTGGAACCAGCTCAACGACGCAACAAAGACCATTGCATCAGCCCACCACAAGAGCATTCGCCGGGTACAAAATGAATTATATATTGGTCATGGAATACTACGCTCAAGGCGCACCAAGCCGAATATGTGGAACGTGTTCTGCTGGAAAAAAGGTCAAGGCAATGAGAATCGTAAGTCTGGTTGTTTCCTCACACTATGAACACACTAATACTATGTCTTACAGGGAACCAGGGTCAAGACACGCTCAAACAACTAGTTTGCGAGCATAAGGATGAGTATCTTGCACTCTCGAAGGAAGAAAAAGAAGTCCTGCTGAAGGAGTATACCAACTGGACGAAGACGAAGACGACCGGCACACGGATCTCCACCAAGTCCAAGATTATGGATATCACACAGACCTTAAAGGCTGTGGAGAATGAGGTACATTTCCCCCTTAGTTTTTTATTTCACAGTTTCACTAATACTATTAATTAACACTAGCTCAATAGCCTGCGTTGTCGAACGGGTGCAGAAACTATCCTATACACGACCCTGTGGGTCGACCAATCTTCCCCTCCGTGGTGTGACCTTCACAACCGAAGGTGTTGAGCACTTCATGCACTCTGTGATGAGCATTGACCATCAAGACTTGGTCAGTAAAATGGAGGGCTTCGCCATCCAAGGAATGAAAGGTATGAGCAGCTTTTTTTTTTTTTTTTTGTCGCTCTAATTTAATCTTCAACCAGGGGCTGCAAAAAATCACAAAGATCGTGTCTCTGATGTATGCTCGGCCATCCTGCGAGATAATTAACAGTGGTCTTCGTAAGTTTTCCCCCTTCTCTGTGATGTATTTACTTAACACTAAACTATAGGGAAGATCACTGGGGAACCTCGTGCCAACATGCAATGGACTCACTATTTTCGCAACATCGTGCGACATTATCAAGTTATGATAGGTGGGATGGCCCGACAACTATCCCATTTGTGAACCTTAGCAAAGTCTCGAGTGCTCTCCCAGAGCTCGAAAGACTTTTTCATTTGTGGGATACATGTATTACGTTCTGGAAGACTTTAACAGATGACGAATTTGCGAAGATCTGTCAGGAGCACAATGAGAAGCTCAAGAGTGGCGAGATCGAAGACATTCACCGACGGACTCGATCTGACAAAGGGATGGAGCACAAGAGGCTGGCAGCTACCAATAGTAACGACAGAAACACAGCTCAGTGCAAGAAATTCAAAAGTGCTGAGACTATTGAGGACAGCGACGAGGATGACAACGAGGACAACGGTGAGGACAATGGTGGGGAGACAACTCCCCCACCCTCTCCTCATCAGCTGTCTAATGCTAACACTACTCCCAACCTCACCTTTGAGCCATCCGTCACCACTCCCAACTTCTCCACTCCTCATGCGGCTGGGAGTTCCCTTGACATCAACACTCATTTTACCTTTCCTCCTTATGTGCCTGGCAGTCCCTTGATGATGACAATCATCCTAATGGCCTTACTCAACTTGGCCCCTTTGATTGTGATGCTGCATTGGAAAGTTTAGATCGAATCTATGGCCCTGCGCCGTCATCATCAGCTGATGTTGACAATTCTGTGTTTGACTTCACTAATATCAATATGTTCGGCTTGACATTTTAACTCACAGCATCTTCTTCGAAGCCTTTCACGGCACCGTCTTTTTCTACCTGTTCTAAGTCTATACTTTGATCCTTGCATTTTGTAGATGATTTACAGTTCACACGTGCGGTAGTGGTAGCATAATGTAGCGTGATTTTATTGACGAGGAAAGAAAGGGTAATATCAGCAACTTTGTCAGTTTTATCTGGTCCTGTATCCCCTCCCTAAGTTCTGTGCAAGTGCATGTACAACACCGCGCAAATGTAGTGAAAAGGCAGTGATTACGCTGGCCGCCTGGGCATAGTCCTGCATGACTCGTGTCCAAGCCCTCGTCTCCTGGGGGCGTTGTGTATGGTAGTGGGTTGAGATCCATACCATAGTCCACCACCATTGTTTCAACCATCTCACGGGTCCTCGGCTGACATCTGTATAATAAATTAGTATACGAGTGACGGGGGGGAGCAGGTATGCTAGATACCTGCCGCTGCTTCGAGACGCTGGGCCTGCTTGCCAGCTGTCAGCACGCGTGTCTGGTGATGCTGCCCTCTGAAGTGATGGGATATGATTGACCTTGAGAGGCCTTTCGGCCTAGAAGCCCCATTCCATGGGGCATGGTGGATAGTGTGATTGGAATGTAGCGGGGACAAGGAGGACAGCATGCAGGCAGATATGGCGGCAGGATGTGGTATTGCCAGAGAGCGAACACGTTGGAGGGGGTAGGGCAGTGCCTAGGGTAGTGTCCGACTACTTAGGTTGTTGGCGATCGTGCGTTGTACTGCCCTGGAACATTGTGCATATGGAGGAAAGGAGGAAAGGGCATGGGAAGCCGCCCTTTCACAAGGTTTGGAATAAGTCGGGGGTTGCGGGAAGTACCGGCCACTAGGAGAGGGCGGGATGTATAGCCGACCAGGGCTTACTCTTTTGGGCGGGGTAGGAGAGGAGAGCTGTAAGGTAAAATGGGTATTTGGGGCGTGATTTAACACTGGTGTTGGAGAATTACAACATCCAAGCCTTATTAAACTTGGTGAGACACGTAATCACCAAGTTTAATAAGGCTTACTTATTGGGAAGGCCAGGTGCCATGTGACCTCCCTCAAGAGTGTGACAGCTGAGAGCAGTACAAAACATATCATTTTCTATTTACCGCCGAAGTATGAATCTATTGTTGTCTGCTTTGCTCCGCAAATTTCCTCTCTGCACACACAAGCCCTAAATGCCCGCAGCCATTTTGAGAGATCAAATGAGAGCTCGATAGAGTTGACTCGCGCTTCTAACTTTGGCTGTCGTTTAAGGGTGCAAGATAAAGCTGATTGACTAAAGGCCAAAGCCCCTGTGAGTTCTTTTTCGAAGTGTAAAACAATTTCGGCTTGTGACTGATGGGGATGGGTATCAATGTATGCGAAGACAGCGAGCCAGTCATTTAAGGTGAGATTTTTTCGAGTTGTGACCTTATGAGGTTTGGCTGAGGTAGTGGGTGCATCTTTATTCTTTGTGACTGTCTGCGAGCGCTGCTTGTAGGGAGCTGGCTTCTCTCGCGGTTTGTGGGTCTTATTGGACATGCGAGAGGAGAACAAAAACAAATTTTGACACTGCTATGCACTTTAGATAGTCTAAACTACATTAGTATAGGTGCCGAACATGGCCTCATAATGCATAAATCAGCCCGGATGCTTATGCGTTATGTGTTATGCGTTTCGCATGCATATTGCCTGCATCCCACAACGGGACCCACCCAAAGGTGATGCATTATGAAAAAGTGTACTGTACATAAAAGGTGGAATAAGGACAAGAGTGTAGTAGAAGAGTGTGAGAGTGTAAGTGAGGGAGTAAAGGGCAAGTGAAGGATAAGATATAAGACATAAGAAAAAAAGAATAATAAAAGGAATAAGTGAGATAAGGAATAAGAGAGATGGACAAGAGATAATAAGGGTATCGTAAAAAAGTATAAGTAAGGTAAGTCAATATAAGGGCGTAGTTGAAGAGAGCGAGTAGTGATAGTAACGATAAGATAGAAGGTGAAATAGGACAGTGAGTAGTAAAGGGAGTGTGTAGTGATCGTAACAATAAGATAGAAGGTGAAATAAGACAGTAAGCAGTGAAGGGAGTGTGTAGAAGCAGTGGGAAGTAAAGGGAGTGTGTAGAGGCAGCGGGAAGTGAAGGGACAGTGTGTGAATAGCCAGGGAGCATGGGAAATAGTAGTTAGTTAGTTAGGGTTAGTTAGCAATGGGATGACGACAAGTACCGAGAATTAAGTAAGTTCTTTTATTTCATCAACTTCTGATATTCATACTTAATTTCTTAGGTAAATTTCTCATGAATAACTATGTCCAGGTGCAGCATATCATCAATGAGTACAGCGATGCTGTTGCTAATCTCTCCTCCAGCCTTGGAATTGTTGAAGACGACTTCGAGCAGTGGATTCAAGAAGAACAACAATTTCTTATGGACCTCAAGGAGGAGCCGGTGGACCGTATTTTGGCTTGCTCATATGTTCAGGTGCTGATTGAGCTGGAAAATGCAAAGTAAGCTGCCCATTTTTTTCATTTAGCAGCTTCTTTGATGTCCTTGCAGCAAAAAATGGGAATGCACTTCTGATGCCTTCAGGCACATCTCTAGTTCTCATGGCAGTTAATTATGCCAAAGATGCCCATGAGACAACATGTCTGGAGGCAAAATGTCGAGCGGCACTGGATGTTCTTATGGTGTGCATTCGTGCTGTTGAAAACTTGGAGGAACATCTTGATGGCTTTTCCAATGTGAACACAGAGTTTGTAACCTACAAGAAAGCAGTGAGAAGATTATGAGATTGTTAGTGTTTGCAATTGCCTCACATTACACAAGATTACACACCTGTTCCTGACATATTTGCCTTGGCGAGCTCGAGAAGCCGTTGGACAACAAGTTGTTGTAATCTATCAAGTGCACGTCGGAAGTCATACGTTCTCATTCGTTCAAGAGCTGATAGGTAGTCAGGGCTATCTGAAGTCTATCATTGTTGAACAGCAAGGCACAGAGCAAAGCAATTGGCACTGCTCTGAATGACTACAACGCTCTAGTGCCTTTGATGTCACCGCCGGCACCATGTCTTGAGTGGAATGACATCATTCACTATGGCTTTCTGTCAGAATTCAAACTTCTCAAACACTCACATTCTGTTATGACCAACGTCCCTTTAACCTAACTAGTAGGGTTTGGAGATCGGTTCACACCACAGGACTCATCTGAAGATGGTAAAACAAGGGGGTAGATTGAGAAGGAACGTCTAGGTCTACTATCAAGTAAGAACGAAGAGGTTAAGTCTAAGGAGTACTACTGACTACTACCTATACTATACACTATATTTGGGTTGGAGATATCTGAGTATGAAAGGTGGTGATATATCTATATAAGGTCATAACATTGCGCCTAGGATATAGGGCTTCTTACCAACCAATCAATTTAAGAGAAAGGGTCCATAGGGGTTAGGGGTATCGGAGATTAAGCAGGGTCTCAGGGTACTGCTTCTATTCAGGGTGAGCGGAGATGAAGGTGTGAGAGAGTTCTATGACAAGAAGTCTCGAGCGGTGATTAAGGATCTGGAGATGTATCAGGTTGATCGTATCTAAGGGTTTCTCCAGGGTCTTCGGTAATGAGCATGCTTCTCTATGAGTGGCGCTTCTGTGATAGGGGTCGATAGGGTTCAGCTGTGACTGTGCAACAGGTTCTAATGTAAGGGGTTCGGTGAATGACAGAGGTAACTCTTAACGTGTCATGTGTGGGAAGTGAAGGTGTGCGATGTGAAGAGGTGATGACTATGAGAGACGGCTCGTAAGGGACTCTCAGTTGTGGTTCGATCATAGAGGCATGCAGATGCTTATGATGTAGCTGGTGCCTAATTGTAGGACTTTCTAAGGATGTGATGAGTTCGTATGTCTAGGGTTATGGATATGGATGGATGACGTCGATGTAGTATAGATGTGAATTGAAGATAGTGATTGTTAATCGGTTATCCATCTTATATTATCAAGGATCTTATCTAATATACTCTTATCGGATAGGTGACTTCAGGTTTGATAATCGAATTTTAGATGCAGTAGGGAGCATTCATGACACATTCTCAGGAAGGATATCTTATCAAAACCATGGACAGTCCCCAGCAACCGTGAAGTAGCTGCCAAATACTTCAAGATCAAACGTGCATTCGAGGAACTGCGAAGACTGAATGTGGAGATTTGCCGACTTCACACTTCTATATATGATGACGCCACATTCTTACAAGTGCAAGTTGAGTGTTTGAGTAGTGTTGACCCACACTTGGCATGAGAAGTTGAAGAACTCAGAATGCGGCAAGCTCACATCAATTCTGTGCATATTGCCCGCCTTGACACCATTGAGGCACTTCCTGGGTTCTGTGGTTCTTGGGGACGTGGTATTAGGCGAGGAAGCAGTATCCCTGTATGTGGTGATGAAATTGCTAACAACGCTCATGAGGATGCAGTAGATGAGGAAGGAGAATCAGATGATATTGCAGCGGACGATGCCTGGAATGATGACATGATATGTCTCACAGATGTTTTTGAGCACATGCCATCAAATTGATACTTGATAGTCATACTTTTCTTACTTTTGTACCTTTGTATCATCAGATTGATTATCATATGAATTTCGCAACGAAATGTTTGTATTTGTGACAAGATAAAAGATGCAACCTCAATGTGGCGTTGCCATGAGAGATCGAGGCAGAAAGTATAGATGAAGCCAATGTGCTGATGCATCAAGTCTAAACCACTTTGACTGCCATCACACTCAAGTTATCATTCTTCGTTATTCATGAGATAGTTCTCACTCTTGATGCAGGAACATTCTTTAACTGCTGGTATACAGATCTTTGTTAAGATCCTCATGGGCAAGATAATCACACCACACATAATCAGACCTCAGCGCTCAGCATTGGATTACATACATCATACTGTGGACCCATGGTAAGTATCTGAATCAATGAAGATTTGGACTCTAACTCTTTTGCTGTGCAATCAATTACTGCTCTCTTCACGACACAGCTCCATCATTCATCATGGCTGCTGTACACGGTCCAATAGTACCTACCTACCCACCCCCCTTTTGGAATACCCAGAGTGTTCCTCATTCTCATATGGGTTACAATCCTGCACCAATCTGCAAGTTCAATACCTTAGATGTTTGTAAGTTCATTTTTGTTCAACTTAGTAGGTGCCACCCAAACCTCAATCCACTCAGCCTTCTACCACTCGGGGATCTATTTGGAGTGGGAGCTGAGGTTTTGCCCCTATGCTTTCGTATGGGCACCGTTATCCATCACCGAAGCCTGCCTTCCCTCCAAATTCCACCTACATCACACTGCCGACAATCCCAAACACACCCTCGCCAAGCTATTCGACATCGAAGTCCCCAGCCTCAACCGCGTTGCTGCCAACTCCACCGGGCATACCGCTTGCATCATTTCGGTGTCATTGCCGCCAGGCCTACCAAAACATGAGCCTGTACCAGTACCACTGCCATCAAAACACAAGATGTTCACATCTGCATCGCTGGCTGTCTGGTAGTGGTACCTCATTGGATTGTTTTGGCGTCATCACCGCCAGGCATACCAAAACACAAGCCTGTACCAGCACCACCGCCGTCAAAACACAAGATGTCCACTTGCATCGTTTTGGCATCATCACCACCAGGCCTACCAAAACATGAGCCTGTACCAGTACCACCGCCATCAAAACACAAGATGTTCGCATTCGCATTGCTGGCTGTCTGTAGTGATACCTAGGATTGTACCACTCACATCGTTTCGGCATCGTCACCGCCAGGCATACCAAAACACGAGCCTGTACCAGTACCACCGCACTATTTACCAGGACTATCTGCAGTATTATTATTCGGCCCTCCAAGCCAAGCCATTGAGTACGTAAGCTGTACCTATGTAACGGCGCATCACACATTGATTGTACAGGAACTATCTCTGGCTGCTGGAGGAGGACTGTAGATTTCGTGAGTTGCATCCATAATAATATGCTCTTGTACTTGTGCTGATTGGCAGAAGATTAGATATTTTCACTATGATTTGCATTTGTATCTATCGGAAGTTCTGTGAATGTACTAAATGTTGGTGCTTAGGATCGGATTGCACTAATGAGCACAGCTAAGCAACTAGCTAGACCCAAAAGACTAACAGCCAGATTCAACATATCTCATGGTTAAGTTTATTTTTCACCCTTTGCTTTTCCTTGTGACTAGTTTTTGGTGCAAGACCTACAACACACAATGGTAACCACAATCACGAATAAAAAGAAAGCTGCAAGAATGCAGGAACAATGAAAGCTATCAAAAGCAGCTTCTGATGCAATGTGGGATGATATCGATACAGAATGAGCAGCCTACATAAGTGCCATCAAGCGCCTCACAGAAAAACACAACACATATGTTGTGATGTTTTTCATTCTAAATTTTGTTGAACTTACTTCACTCATTAAATCCAGTTCATTTGAGTGGATGTCGGGCCAGATGTACCTTGGCGGCAAATTGCAGAAAAAAAACTGTCGGGTTTGCCTTTACAATGCCTTCATTAGCGACAAGATTCAGCAGCTGAAGGAAGATGGTCAGTAGCGGTAGTGGTAATGTTTGTTTTGTTTTTCTAATGTGCTTCTTTAGGTGAATATGTAGGGTGTGACACCCTTGCCCAAGTGTCAAAGGAAGTTAGCGAAAGCGGTGAATGGAAACACCTCTCTGTCAAAGAAGAGGAAGAACTTCTCGAGCATATGGAAGACATGCAAGATGAGAAGTCCACAAAGAAAGTGACCGGTAAGGATGTAGCTACTGATGTCGAACACACAATGGCTTGTGTACAGACTGAGGTTCGTATTCATGGTTTTCAATGTTCAGTTGGATTTTAATAATATATTACAGCTTGTAGGTTTAGAGAAGTGCACTGGCTGCAATATTATGTGGATCTTGATGCATGGAAAAGTCGGCAACTCTTTCCTGCCCCACACTTATGCCTCTCAGCCTCTGCAAACAGCATTTCTTCATCTATGCAAGTCAACAGTCAAGTCCATTGGCATGCAAGTTGATGCATATGTGGTATCAGGAGCATCTGGTGTGGTGAAGATGATAACAGGTCGAAAGACTATTGAACTCAAGGGAGAGATCCATTAAATGATTTGTGTTGGCATGAGTATGCTTTCATCATTTTTAGCCTTTAACATCTACTAATGATTCCTTTTTCATTGGCAGTTGATATTTTGACCAAGGAGAAAGGCGTCTTGCCAGAAAATATTCCCAGTGTGGCCTATAACACATATGAGGCCTTCGTCATCAAGTGGGGAGTCGAACTAGCTGGTTGGACAGAGGGGGAAGTCACTAACCCTGGCAATATCACATCTTCCATCAGACTTGCACAACTTCATGCTGCACTCAAGAGCGGCGACTGCTATTGGCAGATACTCACTCCGGCTGAGTTGAAGGCAAAGGAAGGTGCCTATGCCCAGCGGCTTGCTAATGGTGAGATTAAGAGGCGCGCTACACGTTCAGACAAGGGTACTCAGAAGTCTCACACCAAAGTCATGGTGAAAAGCTCTACCATGATTGGAGACACTGATGACTCAAGTGAAGAAGAACAGGTCAAAGCTGAAGTCAACCACCAGGAGGAACAGCCAGAAGTTAATGTGGGCAGTAGTATTACCAGTCTGTCAGCCCCCTTCAATCATGCTGAAATGCTCCCTTTTGATATGTTCACTGACACATCATCAGCTGTTGGCCCCATCCTTCCTCCATTTGACATGCCACTTGATGACCCTTATAACATTTGTGGTTCACCTGGGCCTGCAAATGCAGACCTATCTGTCATCAAAGCACAAACAGATATTCTACTTGCATGCTTAGGATACCCGGTCATCCCTACTTCACTCTCTTTTTAACTTGTCATTGCCAATCCTTATGTTTCCTGTCTATGGTTGATCATAATATATCTGTTATAGTGTTATATACATTACATCAGCAAACTACCGAGCCCCTGTACAAGATTGTACAAGATTGTACAAGCAATACAATTTCACAACAAAGTCCCTCCTTTACAAGTTTGTCACAAAGCCTTACAGCCTATACAAATGGTCACAATCTTGACATGTTGGACATACTATACAGACTAGACATGTTATACAGACTAGACATGTTATACAGCTTAGACACATTATACAGTTTAGACATAGCACACACACTTAGATCAAACTCAGTAGTACTGTACAGACAAAACACAATGGACACAGTGTGCAGGCCTAGTAAGGCACTGCAGCTATTCAATTCAAACAATGTGATACTGATAACCGAAGACAAAAAGCTACTATAAAATGATGTTGACGTCATCGCTGCCTGCGTCAGAATCGTCCCAAGACTCGCCCATCATCCCCACATCAGCCCATTCCTCTAGCATACTTTCCAGTTCCTGACGACGCTCAGGGATATCCATCAATTTGTCAACTGACTTTCGTAGGGAGTCAAAATCGGACCTGCATTTATCAGCGGACAGGTCAGGGACTTTGTCTGTGCCTGTTTTGTGGAACCCAGTCAGAATACCCTTCGCCTGTTGACTCATTAGCAACAGCATTAAGAATAAATGTTTTAGAAAAGCATACAACTGCGCCGACGAGAATGAGGGCATTAACGGGCATCATTTTTTGGAATTTTTCAGTCAACTTGAGGGCCTTTTTGCCGTTACCGTAGTAGAAGTCGAGACATGCATCCTTGAGAACTTGCGAAACAAAATTCTTGTACTTGCCCTAAATGAGCCAATGCTTCAATAAAATACGCCGCCCCACGATGTTGTTACTAACCACTGACGAGTCAGGCAATTGAAGATAGTCGCCGGACTTGATCAGCTTAGATGCTGCTTCGGTAATGTGCCATTGTAGGGCGTCCTTCTGCGCTATGTTGCCTTTGGGGAAGATGCCATACATTTGTTTCACAATAGACAGTACGATTTTCTTGAGCTCCATGCAAAATGTGAATAAGTCGTCGCAGAGCTGACAATGGATCAGTGAGCATGTTCACGGTCAGTACTCAGGACTCACGAGGCGTGACATCTGTGCCCTGTACTCTGGGAAATAGCCTTGACAAGGGACATCGAATGACAGCAACACTCTGGTGAATTAAAACTTACCGTTTTCCATCTTGATCGTCTTTGAATGGTAATTCCATAATACCGCATCCAAGACTTCTCGCGCGAGCTGTAGCGCATTCTGATGCTCTGGGATTGGATGAGTCAGAACAGCCTGCAAGCGCATTTCTAGTTTTGCTGCCTGGAGAAATGCTTGCCAACATGGCGGATAAAACCCAAGTTTTGAGGGATTAGTCTGCTTGTTCGTTTGTTCGTCTTTGTTCCTTGATTCAGGTGTGGGACTATGAATACAAGAATGAGAGCGGCTTGAAACAGGGGTATGAGAAAGCGAGTGATTGGGTTGAGTGGCTTGCCTATGTGGTGGTCGCAACGAGGGATGTCTACCAGGAGATGGTCCATGGAATATATTCGGACGTGGAGATCTTGAGCGAGTGAAAATGGTTGTTGACTGAGTCGGGGAGCATCGATGAGGAGACAGTCCGCAGGAAGTGTGATCATGACCTCTGCTTGAATGTGGAGACCTTGAGCGAGCACAAACGGTTGTTGACCGAGTCGGGGAGCGTCGATGAGGAGATGGTATGCAGGAGGTGGGATCATGACCTCTGCTTGAATGCAGAGACTTTGAGTGAGCAGAGGGAGTAAATGTCGATGTTGAACTCACCCACGAGTAGAACCAGCCTCTGCAGATGGCGCTTTTCGAGGTGCACACTGGGGAGACTTAAGGCGAGCAGAAGAAGCACGTGTCTCAAAGGACCGACGACGAGGCACCTATAGCGTAGCAAATCAAAAACAAGAAGATTGCAGTAATAAGAGCTTACATGTTTGGGTGAATATTGGTGAGGAGACTTCAAACGAGCAGAGGGGTTATGTGTCAGGGTGTGGCTGTGAGAGTTCTAGAGAAAGTTAGCAAATACATGATTCATTTAAGCAATGGTGCACACTTGATAAATGGGTCGGGGAAGGAGCCTTGCGACGACCGTTCTTCGCTTGATGGTGTTTAAGGACATCATAAGGGATCGTACCTGTACGCTCATCCTTGCGTCCAGGCTGGCTTTCATCAAATTCCATCAGGTCATCACCATCACCACCTATGAGTGAATCAGTCAAAGCTGGTTCATCGTCGTGCTCCCCGAAATCATTGTCAGCTGCCCGTCTTTCATCTTGCATCTTGTGTTCATCAGCACTCTTCCCCGACTCATCAAAATCACCCAAGTCTCCCGATCTACTATGATTTTCCAAATTCCGCTCTGCGACTTCGCTACCAGCTTCCTTGTGATTGTGACTGATGGGATGGGTTGCCTGGGACTGGGGTGGCTTGAAACCAAACCTATCTGAAGGGCGGGCTATGTGGAGACGAGCGCGTTCACTCTCTGGCCATGAAGAATTGGGTTCAACAGAACTATTTGGAGTGCTGGCCTGACAAATGTTTGTTAGTTGGGTACTTTCACTGAAATAAAATGCTGCAACTTTTTTCCTGCGTCTCTTGAGTTGCAAAGGAGCCATTGGATTTTCTTCGGAGTCGCTTATATCAAGATCATTTGACGCCTTCTTTCGCCTTGTTGGGGCCGTTAGAGTTTCACCAGCTTTTTGAAGTTGTGCAGCATGACCGCCGGTACCTTGCGTGGACCATGAGCTTCGTCGAGCAGGTTCAACATCTGCTTGTGCTACATTGTCTCCCTCCCTCGACTTATCACCTGGGGAGCCTTGTCTGGCCCTTTTCCTGGGAGGCATCAAGTGAAGAAACAAAGCTGTAGGGCCTTACAGCGTAGTCAGTAATACTTGAAATGTATTACATAAGCTAATCAGCACTTGGACTTGTTTGCACAAGGAACCGTATGAAGGGCAGCTGGCCTGCATATGAATACTGATATAAAATGAACACTGATACAAACATCTTAGTTCAACAATGCAGAGGAATTAATGAGTGAAGATGGCATAAAAATATTCACGAGCTTTGTGCGAAATAAGATAGCTAATAATGAGCCAAAGAAATTGTGCATGTGCTTCCTGCCTTTCGAGTTCTTGAGGACATGCCGATGGACATGCCGTTAAACATGCTTCTTCCATCCAGAACAATGAGGCTCACTGGGAAGTTTCTCGGTCATGGAGCCAGCACCTGAGACAGGTAGTTCGTTTGGGTCAACAGATGGCAATGATGGGAGTGGAGGAGGAATCTTGTTCTTCTGCCCAGAGCGACAAGGTCGAAGGCGAGTCTCCTTTATCGTGGAGCCAGAAGCGGGGGGAGAACGAGAGGAACGAGATGGTGGCGCCATGGAGCCAGAAGCTGAAGGAGAAATTGCGCCCCGGGTAACAGATGGCATTGACAGGAGTTCAGGAGGCAGCATCTGCATTTTCCGCCCCAAACAATGGGGCCAAAGACAAGTATCCTGGGTCATAGCTTCAATAGTAGGGGGTGGGAGAGAAGTGGGAGGGAGAGAAGTGGGGTGATAAGAACACGCAGGGAGAGGGAGAGAAGTAGGGGGAGTGGTGACAGATGGGGCTGGCAAAAATGCAGCACTTTACGATGTCGGGGTACCTGGAACAATTTTCTCCAGACCCTGTTGTATAATCTTGAGGATCTTCCTCATGAGATAAGTCCCATTTGTTGTGTAGCGAGTCCCCAATTGCCTTGCGCCATCCCTCAAGGATGGGGCGGCAAGCTTGAAAGTATGGTGTCAGGTTCAGTAACACGGACTATTTCTCTATGAGAAATTCTTTCTTCAGTGATCCACTAGTCCCGAGACCATCTCCGTCCATCATCAGGTAAGCCTTGCACCACCTAGGGGCATTGACAGGGTGCACTCCTTCGGCTGATGCTTTACCACCGGGTCCTTCATACGTGGTAGTGAATTCGAGGAGGATGTAAAAGAGTGACTCCAGGTCGTCGGAGGCTCTGTGGTCGATCATGGATGGATGCGGAACGTCTCCCATGAGCTTTAGAAGACGGCAGGATATATAGGGTACAGTTCCCTTCAAGGTTGAAGCATGAGATATATATATAAATGAGGAATATGTAGAAATATAACTTACATTACCACGCAAATCTACTGCTGCATTATTTTTGAGGAATTTGGTGTGATCAAAGTCAATGAAGTAGCCCTTTCTGTCATGGATGATTATATTGTTGGGACTGAGGTCACTGTGTAGAATGTTCCGCTGGGTGACCATTGCTTCGTGAGCTGGTAATAGCTGTCATTAAAAAGAACTTTGACAAACATGAAAGAAACTCACCAACAATAAGATCTTGAAAAACGTTGACTAGCTCAGGGAGGGACTTGAAGGTCATCAGTGGAAGTCCGCAAGGGGTCAATAGCATGCAACGATGAACCTTATTAGAGTATATCAGTGCTTCCGGAAGGTATTCATGAATGTATTCGCGAATCCTCGATGTGCAGTCTGATTGTCCGGCATACTGGATGTCCCAATATTTTTTGAGACTGACCACATTTGGAATGCCATTGACTGCCTGGAGGAGTGTCACTTCATGATCCAGGCTTCCTGCATCGACCCAACAATCCTTCAATGCAAACTCTGTTCCGTGCTGATCTTGAACACAATAACAAATGGTCCCGTGCGAAAATAGACCACGACTCTTCCATAAAACAGCCATGATCCAGTACACCTCACCGTCATCGTCCATCACCCAGCCTTTTGTTCCTTCTGGCATGAGATCTATACCCTCAGGAAGATCGTTGTGAGAATCAGTGGAGCAGAGGTCGGTACAAACGTGAATAGTGGGGTCGAACCCAAGGGAAGGTAGGTCTGATAGTGTTATTGCATTTAAGACGTCGACGAAACACATGGCACTTGAACCGATTGGGATGGGTTGTGAGATTATCATTCCAGAGTGGTCCATATAATGAGCGTGGAGCTGGAGGTTTGCGATACTGAATAAAACGACAAAATGGTGCCACGGTTGTTCTTGCATGATGAGATAGCCCTTGGTAGCGACCCCTAAGAATATTGGTATATCTTTTCCTTGAACTAATTCCGACTTGGTGATCTCGATATCGGTGAGAACATCTGCCCAGGTCTTTTCGCCTGATTTACTCCTTTTCAGCCTGAAGTCCATGAGGACTAGATCAGGCTTGCATGAGTCGGTGGCGTCTGGAACGGGTATGGTGGCAAATTCGGAGGACCAGTACCATGGTTCCAGAACGACATTGAAGAGAAGGGGATTCGGTGAGTCTGATTGAGATGATTCATCACTGGCTTTGCGGATGATATTGCACATAGCATAGTATATACTCCGCAAGAGACGCTCCCAGCTTTTCTCTTCTGATCTCTTGGCGGCAAGGTTTGGTCTCTTTTGTCCAGCATTGAACGATTGCTGCGACCAGCTGCTGTCTGTGTCCATCATTGAATCTTCATCTATCTCCTCCAGGTCTGTCTCTGTCTCATCATTCTGCAACTCCCACTGTCGCCTTAACTTCTTCACAGGACCTGAAAAGGCACCATTGAGCCTCCATTCTAGACCAGTCTGCAAGTTCTGTAATAAAGATGCTCCCTGTAAGAGCACTTCACCTTTTTCTTGATGTATCTGATGCCTAAGATATCTTCGGTTGTGAGGTCTGATCCTGGAATAAGGGCATCCAGGATGGATGATTTCCTGCCTTTTATCCCCTCCTTCCATAAGACTTGTCTGCCTCCAGCGAGCGTGCCATTCTTACCCACAGGTAAGAGTTCGTTTTTCATCAATAAATCCATGTTTTCCTTCAAATGAGGTAAAAAATTGCCACCAGCAGGGATGGAGCTTGTAACTGTCACAAGCAGATAATGATTGGTGAAAGACAATGGGCGCATAAACACCATTTAGCCGGTGTTCAGCGCATGCCTCAAAATACGCCTCGAGATCGTTTGGATCAACTGTTATACTGGCAAGCTGAGCAAGAGTTATCACACGCGTACGAGTCGGGTGCCGGAAATGATCTCCAAACCGCAGATACGAAGCCATCATGAAAGGAGATGTCTTTCCGCGCACGCATGCAAGCATAGCTGCCTCCAGGGTGTCGACGATGTGCAGCATAGTATGCTGCAAGAGGCGTAAAACAGTGTCAAATATTTCCCACCGGATCAAACATCATGATGCCAACTTTTGCTGCTACCATCAAGTGCTTTAGGACGATCAACAGGCACTCATGCACCAGGTGGTCTTCAAGCATGCCACGCATCCATTGGTTGGGGTGTAGGTATGCTGGAATGGGGAGGAGAGCCGTGAGCATGAAGGCTTTGGATGAGAGTTTCATACAAGTACGCATACGTATGTTGGCGAGGCCGAGAAGAAGTGGATGGGTGATCCTGGCGCCAGTCATGGTAGTGATATTTGTTTTATCGGAAGATAAAACAGTACCGAGGATCGTAGCACCTCTAGGATATTGGCTCTGCAGGAATGATGGTAAGACAACGCAAAATGAGCAGACTCAACCTGCACATACCTGCATGTCCCAAGCAGAATCACCTGTCAACCATTCAGAATATACCCTCAGAAGCCGCGCTGCTGTTTTGTATACACGACGAGGGATGAAATCGAGCTTATCGTGAAACAGAGGATTGCTGAAAAGGCTTTCCAAGCATTCAACGGGATCTCTCCAGAATAAGTGGATAGGAAGTTTTGTTGGATGGATTGAGGGAATGGTCTGGCATTTACAGCTTGGTCTGCTGGGGAGCATCTCGGCATGGCTACGCAATTCTCTAGCGTTGCTGAATGATAGCTGTAAATTTTGGATCTGAAAGATAAGTTATAATCATTGCGTCAGAGTGCAAGCACATACCATGCAAAGCTTCAAAAATTTATCG
Source organism: Suillus ampliporus (assembly GCA_016584345.1). NCBI lineage: Eukaryota > Fungi > Basidiomycota > Agaricomycetes > Boletales > Suillaceae > Suillus > Suillus ampliporus. The sequence continues at coordinate 24,063 of JABCPV010000334.1, forward strand.
ATTGCTGCCATACTAAGGGATGAGTGAAGGAGATAGTCAGCAACTTCCCATTCCTCCTTGGATGCAAAAGGGTAGAAGAGATTGTCCTTCCTGTACTCCGCATATTCATCGGTGTTGAATACATCCAAAAAGGTCAAGCCATTTCGTGAATAACAAGCCCCGGCACCCTCACACTTCTCCTCCAAAGACTCCCCAGCCACTCCAAAATCATCATCGAGTGAATCAAAGTCATTGCCGATGTTCCAAAAGTTGTTTTCGTTAGATTGTAGTTGATCTTCACCACGAGTATCTGAGGCTGGGGGTGAGATGTAGCGCCATGGTAATTGCACCTCCGTAAACTGTGAGATATCGACTATATCACGCATGTAGCTGTGGCACAACGTTCGGGGCTGGCTCAGATGTCGAGTAACGCTGCTGTCCTTGGTAAACATTTTCCCGCACTTTGGACATGTTGGCATCAAATTCAGACTCAAGAATTCACACAGTCGTAATGCATCGATTTTACTCTGCGTCATCATATCCATCACTCACATATCAATATCACTCACATATCATTCATGAACTCTCATAGCTTCAACTCGGAAACCTCTTCTCAATCGTCGTGCTCTGAATACAGTCAGCGTCACACTGTTCTTATAAACACGTCTCCCGAGAGCCCCTTCAGTGACTTGACCCTATAGACTCGGCCAGCCCAAGTTGACATTTCTCCATAGGTGTAGGGCCAGCCCACCGTGGGCCCACATTAGATTGTCATCCGATGTTGATGGGTGGGCCCGCGGATGCATTGTTACCAACCGTTAGGGGTGGGCCCACAGTAGAATGGGCTCGATGCTTTGGAGTGGGCCCATGGGTGTCAGAATTAATAGATGTGTATTGAGGGGTGGGCCTACAATATTGAGTCCTCATCACCCTTGGGTGGGCCCACGGTCCATAAGTACCACCGACTGTTAGGGCTAGGCCCATAGTAGAATGTGCTCGATGCTTTGGAGTGGGCCCATGGGTATCAGAATTAATGTATGTCTATTGAGGGGTGGGCCTACATAATTGAGTCCTCACGACCGTCGGGTGGGCCCATGGTCCATAAGTATCAGCGGCAGCATGCCGGGAAATGGGGTCGGCGAGAAAATGGGCATTTGGAATGCGGCCCATTAGCTTTGGCGAGGGGATCCTGGAAAGTAGGATCAGCGAATGGATGTCAGGTATGACGTCCGGCAAATGGTCCATTACCATCGGCGATTGTATTCCGGGAAATAGGAAGCTCGTATAGATATCAGGAATGATTGCCGGCGATAGTCTATTTGCATCGGCTGGATCGATATGGATTGGCAGCAGTACGCCAGGAAATGGGGTCGGCGATAAATGGGCATTTGGAATGCGGCCCATTAGCTTCGGCGAGGGGATCCTAGGAAACAAGTATGATATGCAGCAATGGTCCATTAATATCGGCGAGTGTGTTCTGGGAGATAGGATGCATGGATAGATATCAGGGAATGATTGCTGGCGATGGTCTATTTGCATTGGCTGGTGGATTGGCAAATATACATTGGGAATGATTGTCAGCAAGGGTCCAGTAATATCGGCGGGTGTATCCTGGGACAAGGTGTTCTGCAAGGTACATCAGGAATGATTTCTGACAATCTCCCATTAGCAGTGATGCAATGCTGATTGGCGGCGCCATGACATTAGGCCCCAGAAATAGTTTGTAGATAGGTACAGACCGTCCCATCAGTTTAAGTATACATTAAGCCGTCCCAAATGCCGCTTTGCATGTCGGCGACACTGGCACTTCAGGCATTCTGGGTCTACATGTTGCTGATGTTGAAGTTGCTGATGCGACAAGTTGATACATAACAAGACTGAAACCCGACATGTCAGGTCCTAGATGTCATCTAACCGGCACAGGTGTCTGTCTCCTCACCGGTGCAATGTTCGGTCACCAGCAACACCACTGTCACCGGCAACACTGCGGGCAATACTGCAGTTAGAACAAGCACCGGCATAACATACATCTCCCCGGCAGAAGTATCTGGCTCTCGCCGGTACCTATATCTATTCCACTAGCGAGACAGCTGGTTACTGGCGCAAGGGCCCTTGACCGGTAAAACTGTCCATATTGTCAGTCAATGCCAGCGGCAAACTTAATATCAGGCAAGTTGTCATTCAGGACCGGATCTCTGACCAGCATACACATGTAGGGGGGAAATGTCATTGTCATAGGGTCATATCATAGAGGTTCATATGTAACATGATGATTGCAGCCATTTATCTATAGTACAGAGTCCAATTCAAAGTAAAGCAATACAAAGTCCAATACACATTTCACTCCTGCGGGAGGATGCAATAGACGCAGACTCAGCTTCTGCGACATCCTTGGTGTTGCCGCTGAGGCCGGCATTGACACCAGACGCGGGGGTGGACTCAGCTGGAGCCTCTGCAACATCCATGTTGTTGCCGCCAGATGCGGAGGCAGCCTCAGCCAGATCCTCTTCAACATCCATGTTGTTGCCGCTAAGGCCGGCAACATCACCGGAAGCGGACTCAGCTGCTGCTTCAGCCTCAGCAATAGCTCCAGACGCGGACTCAGCTCCATCTTCTGCTGTGCCAATATTTTTGTTGTTGCCTGCTGAGGTTGCCAATAATAATTGGCAGGCACGGCGTGACCGGTGATGCAGGGACTGGGGGAGGGAGCAACTGCCGGCGAAGTTCTTCAAATTGCTTGGCGAGCAATTTTGAAGTTGCCTCCTGGTCGGCCAATCTCTGATTGGCTTCCAGGAGATGCTTCTCCCCAATGCTGGCCTTTGCCTCCAATGAGGCAACGGTCGATTGCAAGGCCTCCACTTGCTCCTTCAGGGCCAGAACAGATTCATCTGCGGGCCCATCAGGAGAGGAGGCGGGGGCAGTGGTGGCGGGGCGGAGAGGTGATGGGAGTGGTGATGGGAGCGGTGGCGGGAGTGGCAGTGGCAGAGGGAGTGGCGATGGCGCTCAATGGTTCAGCAGCAACAACTGGTGCAGGTGCACCAGATGTGGAGGCTGCTGCAGGAGCTGCAGTATCATCTATAAAGTGTTAGATACAAATAAAACCAAAATGGAGTACTCACCTGTCTCTGGGGAGACATGCACCGGTGATGGTCGGCGGTGAGATCTTGACCTTGCGCGCCGAGTTGTGGTCGCAGCGGGTTTCCTGCCTTTGGTGGTTGGGGCAGCGGAACCGTTACCACCGCACTTATGCTTGAGGCGGTGGCAGCTTCCACAAATGGTCAGCGCCGCACTGGAGTTGTTGAAACCTTGGCGGCACACAAGTCCTCTGTGCACGCATGGGCCACAACCTGGCGACCATACCATAAGGTCGGTGGCCTGATCATCGGCAGCAACTGGGCCAGCGATGGCAGACGGTGTGGGCTACATTGGGTTAGAAAATGAGTGAAACATTGGGCAGGACACTTACCGGAATCTCAACATATGGCCGCCCCATCTTTGGCGCTGGGCCAACGTTCATTGGCATCTCATCATCTAACTCATCAATCTCTACGTATTGCTTCGTCTTGCTTCGAGGGTTGGGCGTCGCCTGCAAACCCTCATCGTCGGTGACCATGTTGAGGCCGGAGACCTGACTTGCTGTGTAGCTGGGAATTTTTGAGGGCGGGAGGAAGTCTGGTGGGCAAGGATAACTGCCAGGGAGGTTAGAATAGACAAACAGCTAAAGGTGGCACACTTACCTTCTTCCTGGCAGCTGGCGCCGGTTTCTGCTGGGGAATGTCGGCCATGTCCAACTCACGTTCGTCCTCGCTGGTGATCATGGCCTTGGAGGTGGCACGCTGCCATTTAGACTTCGGCGCGCGACTCTGACTCCGGGTGGTACTCATGACACGAGGCCGCTTGCTTTGTTCAATCCCACAGCCGCGCTGCTCTGCTGGTTCGCCCTCAGGATCTGCTCGTTCCTTGCCCTTGCCCTTGCCTGCAAGGACATCAGGGGCGAGTGCGGCGTTGGATCCAGATGGACCGGCAACAGGAGGATTGGTGGGTGGCGGAGGGATGCCATAGGCAACAGTGAGGGGGTAAAGTGGGCTGTTGCGGCACCACGGATCGTCTGGGCGAATGTTCGACCAGACCGGGGTACTGACGACATTGCAGAACGAGGAGTCCAGGTGCTCCTGAAGCTCAGCGGCAGCAGAGAGCACCATGGGTGGCACAGATGTCGCCGAATAAGTGTGTCTGGTGAAAACATCACTCTATACATATATTAGCGAATTAGTAAATGTGAATCTGAAGATAGAAAGACTTACAAGAGATGAGGCCATCTCCATTGCAATTGCGATGTGTTTGGGATCGGCAGGCTTCAACTGGAGAGCCTGGCCGAGAAGGTGTTCTACCTTGTCGCCTACACTGTGGAATGCAGCATTACATTGGACAGCAATACCGTCAATAGTGGTAGTCATGGTTGTAATGGTAGATGCAAAGATGGGGGGTGGCGATGAACTGTGAAGATGAATAAATACAAGTCCGACGTGAACCACTGTGGCGGCTGTTATGTCACAAATATTTCCATATTGGGTTAATGGACAATGACAATCTGCAATTCACAACTTTGGCATGTTCCGGCAAAATCCACACACACAAACCTGTGACACCGGCCAAGTGGCGTTCACTCAATTCACCCTCAGTGTCGTTCACATTATCGGTGTGGACACCGACCATGATTTTTGCAAAATGTAAAGGCCTGATGAACGTCTCACGCGCCTCATTCACTGACACATTTGCAAACCGCCGATTGCCGCAAGTTCAAACTCCGATCACAGCAACACATAAATTCCTGTTCACCAATCATCATATCCAAAATATCTAATGATGTCCAACATTCCCAGGACCACCGAGCGCTCAAGCGAAACCGGCGACTCTTCCACCTGGCGACAGTAGCAGCAGCGAGCGTCCCACCTTCGATCTTGCCGACATGGCAAATGTCTTTGAGTTCGCCGCATCCCGCCTGCTGGCCATCCGCAGATCTCTGGAGAACACCACTCCTGCGTCATCGGCAAAGCACCTAATTGTTACCAAGTACCTGATGTGGGAGGGCGATGTAAGTCTTCACTTTCTTCACATCCATTCAAGTTTACTAATTGCCGATCAGACATTTTTCTTGCCTTGGATCGCGTATTGCGAAGGCTTGAGTATCAGCCTGCCCTTGTCATGCAACCTCCGATGGTTCATTGGCATCCTTGGCATGAGCTCAGTGGAGCTCCTGAACTACCAGGAGCTCTATGATGGCTTCATGAAGTTGCCGGTGGAGCCCTCCGGTGCCTGGGTCAGAGGGCGGCTGGTCAAAAGTTACCCTATGGACTGGTGGAACACTGCTTTTGATGCGGTAGACTACAGAACCTTCACCTGCAGGTACCCTGGTTGGAACCAAGTCATGGAAATGGTCACAGACCATTTTGCCCAATTGGTAAGTCATCCTCATTGTAACTATGCCGGCGCCTTACACTTGAATGTAGCCTGGAAGGCCGCTTGTTGATAACCCCGGCGACATTGGTGCAGGCAAGATCAACGCTGGTGGCCCAGCAATTGGCCAACATTCAAGCTGGGGTCAGGCAAGGAGGTGACCACATCATCACGATGTTGGAGAACAAGGTAGTGGAGGTGAGGCTTGTAGCTGCCTCTTTAATGAGAATGGAGACCGCATTGGGTGAAGATGTGCGCGGTGCCATTGCCGCCACTGAACTCCTAGTTAAATATTTGAAAGGGGAACAAGATTAAATTACCTATTATGACATTACATACTAGATTAGCCCCAGGTTCATTAGACTACACTATAGAAAGTCCATCCACACCGGGATGTGTCCAACCATTGATTGAGGCCGGGAAACACATGAAACGTCATTTATTACTACCTGGATGTCAGTGGCACAATTCAGTAGTCTACTATAAGACCACCTGGCATGATATGCATTGGGTTCCGGGCTGCCTTTGTGACTTCAAATCCATCCCGGGAATCCACATACAGGCGCTGATACATTTTCCACTGCCGCGCCGCATAGGCAAGGTGTCCCACCTTGTCGGCAGCTTTGGAGATCCTAGCCAGACGGATCCATTGCTCGGCTTTGTGCAAGAAGAAGTTGCATGTCCAATTCATTTCATGCTGCACAAGTAGCATTTCCTCCTCCCAACGGTCTCTTAGAGCCTTGGCACGGAGCCAATGCACCCGGTAAACTGAATATGATCGGCAAGATCAGCGCCGACTCGGTGAAGGGAAAATGTGTGAAGAGCTCACATTCATTCAACCAATCACTGCTATCAGAGTCTCCCTCCACATCCATAGACCAGAACCAAGCCAACATGGAGTTTCTCTGGCCTCTGGCATTGGGATCGGCGATGGCGGTGCTGACCTTGAGATGTTCCTTAAGCAATGGCCAGTATCTGTTCAGCAAAATGTCGGCAGGCCCGAGTTTGCCGAGTTGAGACCGGCACTTGGAATAGATGCTTGCATTGATGCTTACCGCCCTGTCCACTGAATGAACCTGGGCCCAAGCTCTGGTGGACATTGCTTGTGACTTTGCCGTCCTTACCTGTCCTGCGGAAGATGACCGCCTTGTCTGCCAAGTGCACTCTGATGTTGTGCAAGGCATCATTGGCCTGTCCTTCCCGGAGGACACGTTCTTGATGGATCATGTCCGCGGCGCCGAGCTCGGCGCATCTTCCCTGGCCCAGATTGGATGGCAATGGTATTAGAACCTTTTCTGGCTCAAACAGTCTGAATTCATCAGCCGTTTCATCATCTGAGTCTTCTTGAAGGATCAGCAGCTCATGTTCCATCATGTGGAGGTCAGCATCACCAAACCCGTCGCCGATGAATGTCGCCACTGTCACCGACCAACGGTCAATGTCTCCTTGCAATCTCTCACGATGCCGTCTGATCTCCAGTCGTTGGTTCTCTGTCGGCCGCCACCCTAGCTTCCTAACGTCCATGTGGAGAGTCACCTGTGCCTCCTCGATGGAAAGCCCTTCTGCCAGCCATGTCGCTGCTCCCCTCTGGCGGGCAGGAGCAGGTTGCTGACCATTTTCCTCAAGCAACCTTAATTCCTGTTCTTTCCTGGTCGGCGCTACCTTGCCATCAGCCAAGATGTCACCAATATCTTCAGCTCATACCTTTGTGGAGTTGGACTTCATAAATATCCATTGCTGTTGGATCAGTGCTATGCCGTTCCTGTGCCAGCCTCTCCTGCTCCCCCCAGTCTCTGACATTGTTTTCTTCGGCACTCTGATCAAGCTTCTGAAAGGCTTCCCTGCTGTCGGCGAGCCCTTTCACAGCTTGCCTGAATTTCCAGCAAAGGGCCTTGCCTGCATGATCCGGTGAGCACATTGACTGAGGACCAAGGGAACACCCACTCATCCTGATCATTTTCATGAAATTGCAATCATTCATTTGGTAATCCAAGCACTCCTTGCGGTGAGGGGTCCCCATCCCCCGCCACCGCCAGAGAAATGATGTTCAACGGCGCCCAAACCGTCTCCATGATCTCGCCATCAATTCTTGCGGCGCTGGTGATAAAGTTGGAAGCATATCGAACATAGCAGCTGTCTTGGTGGCCATGAACATGCCATAGACCTATCCCGGGGATTATCTCCAGCTACTCTTGAATATGCAAATAGGGGCTGTCAGCTACCCGATCCTTTAGATACTTATGGTACTGGCAATTAACATCATAAAATGTCAGTGTGCACCGGATGCCACCGGCATTGTGTTTCAATGCCTCGCACAAAGCATAGTCCATGTTCATCTGCCTGGTGAGCGTCAGCGAGGCTCTCAAGGCATAGATACACTAATTGCTTACCTTTCTCCCTTCTGAAAATCCACCATTGCATGTGGGACAAAGCAGCCATGCCTTGCGCAGGCACAACCGCCGATGCGTTGCCTCCAGTCTGTGACGGGATGCATTGGCTTGATTCACTGCGTGGTGGTTATTGCACTCAGACCGTTGAGTGGCGTCCTTTGCCAGTGCCAGATGCGACTTGTATTTGCCATCACCGACCATGAAGCCACGTCCATCCATCAGGGGGACTTCATCAATGGGATTCACCGCATGCATGTGCTCCGCTTTGAAGTTGCCATCCATGACCAGTGATCTTGAATAGAGCCAACTTGGCATCTCCAGATCTGATGCGCTGTTGATCTCCGCTGGACCATCTTCAGTCAGCAACGTCACATTAATTCCCGGCTGGGGACATGCCGGGCAGAAGAGAGTGAGATCGCCGGGTTTGATGTCTTTTTCCTCGTGGCCGAAGCCATTCCATTTCAACAGCTTGAGTTGCTGCCACTGCCTGGCCACCCTCATGAGCTCCCGGTAGCAGTCCTGCCGAATTGTTAACTTTAGCTTGGGCCGCCGATGGATGAATGCTCTCACCGGCACCAAATGCGGAAAGACGTTGGTTGTCATCCTCCTTAACTTGCTGTAATAATTCATCGCCGACGTCCCGCACTCCAAATTATCCAGTAAGAAGTCGTCCAATACATCAAATGTGAAAGTGGTCTTCGGTTGGGTAAAGGATGCAGGAAACAAGCCCAATCGAAACAGCTGTAGGTCGGCGCTTGGAGCATCGGCGCACATGCAATACTTGATAATGTGAGTGTGTACTCCAGACTTGTCCACTATCGTGGTCATGGTCTTGTCATTCTTTATGAATGGCACTCCAGTAGGCAGATCGTCATCATCCTTTGAACACCACATGCCGGTGGGTCGTCCATCCAGTTCGTCGTCGGTTGGTGTTGTCGCATGCTCGGCATCGGCGTCGGCGGCAGCAAAAAATCCATCACCAGCATCATTGACCCCATTGTCTTGGCATGGACAAGGATTTCCGCCGTGCCCCAGTGAAATCACTAGCCCAGTCTTCACCAGGCAACAGTCCTCGAAGAAACCACCTGTCCATTGACTGATCCTGTGGAAGGGCAGCCTCTGGTGCTCCGTCCTGCAACAATTTGTGCAAAATAGAGGCTCACCGAAGCAGTTGTGACATTTGTAGACACCATCTGTCCCGCAAATGATGCACGACCGGTCAGTGGGAGCTTCCCGCTCAAGGAGTATGCTGAGATATTTATTGGTCCTTGGGACCCATTGCCGAAGATAGTCATTCTGACTCTTAAAACAAGCTGAGTGAAAAACACGACGAGGTCCTAGCTTTGGTGGGCAGGGCTTACCAGTGACTTTGGTAGCTGCAGGGGTATGAAATCCTGCTGGTTGAGGTCGGCGACAAAATCACCACCAAGATATAGCATATCCTCGAATGGCCGCTGCTTTGATGGTGACTTGGTAGGGGTGGCAGGAACTGATTGAATTTTTCGGATCTTGGGTCTCTCTACCCATTTCCCTGTTGCTTTCCTGGTCCGGACTGTTTTCTTCCATTCCACCACACAAATATTGCTGGTAGGTGTCCATTCCTGCACTTTAGAGCCCCCCATGTGCTATAGCCAATGGTATGTGATGATTGAAGTTAAGGAGGCTGAGTTGTGTCACTCCTAAACCAGAACAAACTCTGATGTAATGCATGCTCGGTATCAGTATTCTCATACATCAAACACGGAGAATTGTGCTTTGATCAGTATTTCAAAGGGTTTGTTTCATTAGAGAGAGGTGATGCTGATATTAGAGTTTGCTATGCATATATAACCTACAGCCATGTGTGCATACAAGGGGCTAGTAATACATAGCATGCTGATGACATGCTTTGCATGCATGCTGATATACTCGATCCATTACATACCTGATATTGATATTAGGCTTTGATTAGTCTTTAAACACAGTTTCAACTGCAATAGCTGATACTAATATTAGAGTTAGCCATGTATGCATGACATACAGCATGTCTGCACAAGAGGAGCAAGCAATAGCAGGTTGGTGCATTGTTTTGACGGTTATCATGTAGCTATATGTACATAAGATGAAATGTCATAGGAACCGAGGAATCCGAGTAAGAGTCATTGGAACCGAAAAATTTCAATATCCCACCATTCAGACCATCAACCATCTCACAAAATGGCTCGGAGTGAATCCCCTGTCATTGTCCCCCAGCAGACAAAGCTTCCCTTGATCAAGGAGGAAATTGCGGTCCTCAAGACCCACCTTGAGGACTGGAGGACTGCAAAAGGTAAACAGAGACAGAATGTTTTGAATGCCATCCACAGGGAAGCTTGCCTCCAAGCTCCCACCCGTGACAAAGCCATGCTCAAAAGCTGGAAAAAGGTATGTGACAGTGTACATATATGCATGCTCTAGCTATTTATTTTTGGACAACAGACCTACAAGGAATGGCTCTACAACCAGAGTCACTGGAAGGCTCCAAAGCAGCTCATCAAGTATGGCAAGAAATGGACGGCTCACCGAGTGTTGATTGAGCAGAACAAAGCCCAGATATGAGAGGAGACTGGAGAAACTCCTGGGAGTGAGGAGATGATCATCAAGTGGCCGGAGGCTACAAAGACTGTGCTTGCTGGTCTGTTGAAAGAGGAGAAGGAAGAGGCTAGAGTGATTGCAGAGAAGTGGAACAATGAAGCTGTGCCACCGGACATCCAAGCCAATGTCGCCGAAACCAAAGGCGCCGACATTTTCAAGCATTTTGCAATGGAAATGTTCAAGCAGGCTGGAATGAGGATCTTTGTGATGTCGGCATGGCAGAACCGGGAAGGCAAACTAATGTTAGGAGTGTGAGTGTTGTTTCAACTCTACTGCCGGTCAGCCAGATCTAAAATCATTGAAGACATGACTTCAATGAGCAGTTTGGCGGCGGCGAAAGCTTTTTGAAGACAAGGGATTGGGAAGGGAACTTCATGCCAGACTGGTGGCAATATTCCGGCGAGCAATTCGGTGAGATGCTGATCCAATAGAATGAAGCGGCATTCTAATTAACAAATATCCAGACGTCGAGCATCAAGATGTCCCCCAGATTGTGACCACCAAGAAATGTGCCACGAAAACTCCTCGAACTGGAGGAGGAATGATGATGGGTGGCCAATGCTCCCCGACACCACAGGTTGGAAACGCGGTGATCAACAGCATATCATTCGGTCATTCCTCACTAGACACTACAGTCAGTTTAAGTCTGCTTTGCTATGCCACCGGGTCTTAATTTCAACAGGAATGTGCATGGGCAAAGACAAAGCGCTGGCGGCGGTGCCATGGGGTGACTTAGTTAAGAGCCAATCGGATTTCTTTGACGACACCTACTGGCCCGCCGACGTGCAGTTGGTGGAACCATCAAAGATGGACAAAGCCGACGCCACTGCTCTGTTGTATTTCTGGCATCACCGACAGCAAAAGAAGCTTCACCCAACCTTCGCTTTCAAAGCTTGGAAAGACACCGACGGCGACATGGAGAAGCCAGGCAAAATCTTTCCTCAAGGCAATGCGGCGAGCTACTCGGCATGGCCAGAGCACCAGTAAGCAGAAACATGCCTCAAGACGCCATGAGCAAAGCGGTGATGAGGAAGAAGTGGAAGAGGAGCATCAGTCATCTGCCGACGAAAATGAGGAGGCTTCGATGTCAGCCAATGACAGGGATGAATCATTCCCTCCCAAGGTAACTCAGAGAGGACTGCCGCCGGTATCTAGTGACGGCCCTGACAATGAGTCGGCATCTGATGACCTTACCCCTCATATCAATGATTCCACCGGCAGATATGCCGAGACAAGACCACCAGTCAGGTCAAAGATGACCAGCAACATCACGGTTGCACTCAAGACAGTGCATGAACCGGCAAAATCAGGTCCCCATACCACAAGGCAAGGTCTTCAAACCAATGTGGAGAATGAGCCGCCGACCAAGACATCAAAACGCCAAGCCCCCGATGAGAATGAGCTGCCGACCAAGGCATCAAAACGTCGTGCTGCCGCTCCTATTAGTGACACACCAGCTAGGAGAACCAGGAGCAAGGCAGCGGTCGCTGAAGTTCCAAAGGCCAAACGGTGTTAAGGCCGTGCTCAAAGGAGGGCTAGATCCGAGGGGCTTGGCTTCAGCTCGTGCGCTGTGCCCCTTACCTGAGTACGTGCCCCTAATTTCAGGGGGTCCGGTAGTACCAAGTCCGGTAGGATGTAACCCGGTAGTACCGAAGAACGCAAATCAAAGAGTAGACTGCTTAAGGCCGGAGCTGGTAGCAGAAAGGGACAGAAGTAGACTACCCGAAGGTAGAGCCGGTAATAGGAATAGACTTAGGGGTCAACCCTTAGCCTAGTGTCGGAGGTTGACAAGAGTCGGAGAACTCAAGTCCGGAGAGGCAGGAATGAGCAGGACTATGTTTAATATTCGAACTGAGGTATCTACAACAAGTACAAGAGTTTATATACTATAGGTATAGCTAAGGATCAGTAATCCGGAGTACAGAGGCAGTGAGGAAAGCATATGGTGTGTACATTAGTAAGTCCGAACAGATCAAGTAAAGTAAAACGGATCATAAAGAAATGAACTTGGAGATGAGACGGGTACCGGAGATCAATAAGCAGGCGGATATCAACATGAGCCAGAGGGCCGGAAGTAAGGGGGATTCTAGATTTGGGTTAGGTCCGGTGGGGAGGACCTGTCCGGAGTTCAGGTCCGGTGGTCCGGAAGAAGCGCGCTGATGGAAGTAGTTTGTGGATGCCAGAGATATGGGATATGACAAACGGAGTAGGAAGTGATCATTGCCGCCGCCTATCATAATGATCATGTATATGAGCAACAATTGAAATACCATGCTACACCGGCGCCATAAATGCACAAGATGCCTGTCAATACCAGTACCTCCGGCATCTTATATCATGCACCACCGCCAAGCCACCATCATATCTCCCATAGTGAGCACCGCCGGTATCACATCCAGACATGTTGCTGCTCACTTGATGCATGTGGCACAGGTGCCGCCGCCGGTCATGTCACTGATCCATGTGGGTATGGTAATATAGTACATATAATTTGGTTGCCAGTGATATAGTACAGGATATATTTAACAAGTTGGAAGGATGGTATCTGTCTACTCAGAGTCGGCAATCAATGCCTCTGCTCGCTCCACTTCTTCCAATAGGGTGTTCACTATTGGCATGACCCGTTCCTGGACCTGTGCCATATGATGCAAGCTAATCAGGTCTTTGAAGATCCTGGTTAGCCTGTCTCGGTTTTCACAGAACGCCGACAGCATAAGCCGGTTGCTGTCCAAGACCTCGTCAGGCTTAGGGTCCCAGATGGCCTCGCCAACACCCAAGGAGCCGCCAACCATCATCTGTGCCACTCGATCAACTACTTCAAGATTAGTAAACTCCATAAAACTATGCGGAGATGTGACTTACATTCCTCTCCATTGAGGCGTGACAATATCAATCGCCGCTTGTTCGGCATCGCCAACTAAAGATGCCAATGTTGGTTGTGGCGGTATCCTCGCAGGAAGTGCAACCGGTGCGGTGGCATGACGACAGAAGGGCCATCGGCGATGGTGCTCGGATCGGCACCGGTTTCCAATCTCCTATGGGTGAGAGAGGCTCACAGTTAAACTGGAATGCTGCTGCCGGACGGTCACATTTGATTAATACATGGGAATCCAACTTACATTTGTTGTTGATGTTATAGCAATATGCCGCACTGTGGTTTGTACTGCCGGCACCATGGCAGCAGACTCTACCGCTGTTGTCTGGGTCGCTGGGATCGGGAGATCAAACCCCAAGTTAAATGCAGGAGCAGAGTGTGCTGCCACCTGTGGCTGGTTGTTGTGGATGGGGAGATGGAAGC